>PVKA01007907.1:0-75534 GCA_004027165.1 Ctenomys sociabilis | reverse complement strand
CCATTAAAACCAGGTGATCTTCATCATAGAATTAACTAGATAGAAAAATAAAACTGTGTTGGGGATTGCCGTAGAGGATGGAAATCAAACAAATTCTTAGGTCCTTACCTGTTACTGCATTCATTAAAAGACAATTTGTGTTTTCTTTTGAGTCAGTCAGGTCTTTAAAAGCTGCTTTTGCTTTTTTAAAAAAGCATTGATTATAATGGGGTGGCATTACGCACCCATAAATACAGCACCCAGGAGACTGAAGCAGAAGGATCTCTGCCTGGACTATGTAATGAGACCCTGTCTCAAAAAACAAACGCTGCAATGGATGTAGTCATTATGTATTGCAAACACATAAATTTTGTAATACATACGGATAAAAATTATCATGATTAGGGCCAGCCAGATAGCTCAATGGACTAAAGCACCTGCTTAGGCAGAGCACTACAACTGGGGCTCGATCCCCAGCCCTGCCTTCCCTGCCCACCCCTGGGGGGCACGCTGAGACCTTGATTGAGATGGCTTGGTGCTGCAGGCCTATAATCCCAGCACTTGGGTAGCTGAAAACAGGAGAATCACTATGAGTCCTATCTATATAGTGAGACCCTGTCCTAAATACATTTTTTTAAAAAAATCATGATTAATAAAACACCAAAAACTGAAAACAAAACCAAAAGATAGCAACTTTCCACTTGAGCCTACAGATACCCAGATGGGTGATGAAGAGCAGGAAAGTCTTGGCATTTCGCCTTCACTTTGCACCTATCTCTTTTGTTAGGTTAAGATTTGGGGTGAAATCCGTGCTTAGCTTTGCATGTAGGCAGATTAACCACTTAGAGAATGTCTGTCTAAAAATGGGTAACACAAGGATTATTAGCTCAAAATTCACCTTAGTTATCATCCTTCAGCACTGAAGATATTGGTGAGAAGAGATTTGCAGGCACGCAGCTGCTCCCTGGAATGGGCACCTACGTATTCAGCTATCGTCCTAAACCTGGAGTGACCTTGCATTCCAGCAGAGCCAGAAGCAGCCAGCAGAGTTGCCCTCTCAAACCACAAGAACTTCCCTGAGGGGCAAAACCAGAACTGAGGTATAGCGACCAAGCAGACGCTAGCCCGTCTCAGCAGGGTTGTGAAAGGTGGCCTCAGGCCTTTGTCACCAGGCCAGCTGTCTTCTTCGTCAGAGCTGTGTCCCTTTTACCTCTTCTCTTCAAGTGGAACCTCCTTTCCATCTTCTCTTTCTTCTCAGTAAGCTTGTGCCTATAAATTCACGCTGTTGTCTCAGTTTTAGTTTCCGTTATTACTGAAGCAAGAACCTGTGCTAACCAGCGACAGAACAGAGAATGGAAATTAACTGCTATGAAAAACAAGAAGCACAGGACTGTCTGATTGAACATTGATGCCAGCACAAGTGAGATATTTACATTTTCATTTAGCAATAATTTTTAAAATTAAATAATAAATGGGCTGGGGAAATAGCTCAGTAGAGTAAGCACCTGCCTGGCAAGTGCAAAGTCCTGAGTTCAATCCCTGGTACTGAAAAAAAAAAAAATTAAATAATAAAGTACTATAAATATACGACAAAGCCCTAACTACAGTAATTATTTGTCTCCCACCCAAGACAAGGATATGCTTTACTGTAGATTTTTAGTAAATTCTTCACCTTTTGACTTTGCTTATTATCTTTAATCATCACTAAAATGTAAGCTCTGTGAGAACAGAGACTTTTTGGTGCCATTGGGAATTTCACCTATGATCTCAGGCTTGCCAGGCAGGTGCTCTACCTCTGAGCTGTATCTTCAGCCTGAGAACAGGGATTTTTGAACTCTTTATTCACTGTTGTATCCTGGGAACCTAGAACGGTGTAAAATACAATACAAATGTTTTTAGTGAATAAATGAAGGCTTTCTGCATTGCATTTATTTCTACTTGGTAGATTCTATTTCTCTTTGGTAGATTACTATGAGTGGAATTGTTTCAGCTCTACTAAGTATTGCCAAACTGCCTATAAATTTACACTTTGACAACTGATATCTAAAGGTTTGCTATTGTCATATTGTCTTATTTTTGCCAATCTGGATGTGAATGATGTTTCATTGTTATTTTATTTTGCATATCCTTTGCTATTAATAAGGTTTTAGCATTTTTTTCTTAGACTTTTTTTTTTTTTTGTCTATTTTGAGACAGGGTCTCGCTATGCAGTTCAGGCTGGCTTTAAGCTCACTTTGTAGCTCAGGCTGGTCTCGAACTCACAACAATCCTCCTGCCTCAGCCTCCCGAGTGCTGGGATTACAGGCATGCGCCACCACGCCCGGCTTTTCTTAGACATTTTTGATGTATTTAATAATATCCTTTGCCCATTTTTGTGCTGTTATCTTTTTATACCATTAGAGATATAGACAGATTCAGGTATATATTGATACACATATATAGTGAGATGTAAGTATTAGTGTTTTGTAAATATGTTCTAGCCTGGCTGATGTTTTCTCTTTGTCGTGTGCTTTTCAGGCTAGACATTTTTAATTTTAATCTTCAATATATATTAATTTTTCCCATTATGATTTATACTTTATGTGTTAAGAAATCCTTCATTACCTTGAATTAGCAAAGATAACCTCTTTTTTAGTTTTCTGATCAACTTTCATTTGGAAATAACTTTAAATGTAAAAAATATTGCAAGAATAAAAATAATACAAAGAACTGCTTTGGCTCCACCTCTACAACTTCGCTCCCAACAACTTTTAAAAATTATTTTTTCAGACAGGGTCTTGTCACATAGCCCAGGCTGGCTTTGAAACCTTGATCTTTCTCCTTCAGCCTCTTGCTGGGGTTACAGCTATGTGCCTCCATAACAGGTGTCTTTGTATTTTTTACTCAGATTCACCTATTGTTAACATTTGCCTATTTTTCTTTCATTTAAAGTAGTTTATTTGTTAATCATATAAATATGTATATGAGATTAACATATAATAAGAGGGACATTGCAAAGCATAATAAGAAATGATGAAAAATGATCAGACAATCTGTTTTGTTCCACTCTTTGCCAATTATATATAAAAATAGGTCTAAATGATTTTACAGAAAAACAAAGCATTTCCCAGCTGTATATAAGGTCAAAGAACAATTGTGGTTTCAAAAAAACATCATATGAAAGTAGTTTTAAAATTTTATTTTTCAGAGGGCCGGGGAGATGGCTCAGTGGAATAAACGCTTCCCTGGCAAGCGCAAGGGCCTGAGTTCAATCACTGGTTCCACAAAAAAAAAGATAAATAAAAAATAAAATTTTATTTTTTAATAGGGCAGCTTCAATGATTAATACAGTTTACATTGTTATCTTCCTAGTGGTTATCCATAGTACAAGAAGCAAACAGGTTATCCTGCCCAAACATTTTTTACTACCAATCTTTCTTCTAATAGAATTAAGCAAAATTAGCTACTATTGTAGACTGCTGGACTGTGTCAGAGTGTTTTGCTGAATTCAAGCACCTATAATATTTAAATTCTAATCGAATACCCATCTCTGATAGGACTAAACAAAAAAAGGGGATACAAAGGAAGGATCATTTTGTATTTGTATATACGGAATAGTTAGGACATTTGCCTAATTTATTATTTGAAATATAATATATACAAAATACTATGTATGATTTATATGTAGTCTATTTCTCCTGCACTACGAGGGTAAATTACATACATGCTGATGCTTTGCCACTTAATACTTCAGTGTGCCTTTCTTTTTTTTTTTTTTTTTTTCTGTCTTTTTGAGACAGGGTCTCACTATGCAGTTCAGGCTGGCTTTAAGCTCACTTTGTAGCTCAGGCTGGTCTCGAACTCACAACAATCCTCCTGCCTCAGCCTCCCGAGTGCTGGGATTACAAGCATGCGCCACCACGCCCGGCTTGTGCCTTTCTTATGAACAAGGATAATCTCTAACATAATTGCACAGTAGTTAACTTCATAAATGTATTTACTGTTCCCAGCTATTGTTTTATTTATATTACTATGCTTACGTTACATGGACAAAGTTTTGCTCCATTTCAGAAAGTTTCCAATGGACACCAATTACGTGTGACAAGCAGTCAGGTATGGTGGCATCTTTGAGCCATGACTGACAGGAAGAACAGACTCTGTGGCTAGGGTTCATCTCAGCAAGGCTATGGCCCACCAGCCAGCGCAAACCATGCCAGCTCTGAGCCTTTAGCGCCAGGCACAGAATCAGATCTCTCATCTGAAGCTAGCAAATCAAGTGAAATATCATTTTTGAAAAAGTTTCAAAATGATGCTCAAATAAGTTTGAAAACCATGCTTTTGACATATTAGTCAAAATTTACATAAAACACACTTTTTCACTCTAATAGTCCCAACTTTTTTAGGGGGCGGTGGTTCAGCCCACCCTGAGGGTGGGGCTGGGGGGGCATGTGGTGCCAACAGGCACTGAACGCTGTCCCCTGCGCCCGTCTAAGCTTGGCTAAGCACGTGCTTTAGACCATTAAGCTATCTCATCTCACAGACCCCTAACCCCAACTTTTCCTCACAGAGCCAACCACACAGCTACAGGTAGACGATTCTGCCTCAAGATGTAGATATGGGGGGAAAATGTAAATAGCATTTCCATAATATTCTCTCTACACACTGTAGTTGGATGGAAGGTACAAATAAATTGAAAAGAAAGAGAAAAAAAGATTTTATCTTAGATTTTCACAACCTCTTCTTCCACAGTCATGAATCTGACTGATGCTAAAGTGACAGTGTTTAGCAGATTTTTGTTTTCAGTGAAGGAGACCTGGAAAAAGGTGGATTTATCTCCTTTTCTTCAAGAACTATCATATTGTACACACTCCTCAAAACCCTCACTCTCTCGAACTAGAGTACGCTCCAGGATTACACGAACTTCCTGAACGTCCTTATAATGCTGTCAAACTCACAGATCCCCCATTTGCTACCACAGTTCTTGCAGCTCCCATCTCAAACCATGTGGAAAATCCTGTCCATTTTGATAGCTGAGGTTCTAAAAACTCCAGTAAGTCTACTACTTTTCCAAAATCACAAAATTAGACCCAAGTTACTTCAGGTTTTCCATCTGTCAAGGAGACCGAGTGCTGGTGAGATGCTCGCTGCCAGCAGCTCTTCGCTCTTCACATCTTCAATTTGTATTTATAACTTCTATCAAATCCGTCCACATTCCAATTTTACCAGTTGCCATTTTTTGGTTGATATTGACATTACTTAATAGCATTTCTTTATAACTATAGGTGTAATGTATTTTCCTATAGATTGCTTGAGTGGGATGGTAGAGAGGGAGGATAAGAGAGACTGAGAGATTGAAAGAGAAGATCAGAGAGAGAAAATGCAATTGTAATCTTAGCTTTTTTTTTTTTTTGGCGGAACTAGGGATTGAACTCAGGCCCCTGCACTTGCCAAGGAAGTGCTTATTCTACTGAGCCATCTCCCCGGCCCCTAAAAATGCAATTGTATAGTTATAATTATACAATGGAGAAATACAGTAACACTTTGACCAATTGATCAAAATTAGCCAGTGAGGCCTGCGGGAGCTGGAGCACAGTGCAGTGGGGTGTGCAGCCGTGTCCACAGCTCCCCCATGCGACCCGCTCCCACCCAGACTGCTTTTCCTTGTCTTCGGTTCTGTGCAAGCCATTGGTTCCTTGGGACTGATGAAAAGCGGCAGAAGCCGAAAAGCACTGCGCCACGGCAGCATTGAGGTGCCTGTCTAGAGGAGAGGTGCAGCTCCACTGACCCAGCGCTTTGGAAATCTAAGTCCGTGTTCCGTTCTCTTGAAGGGACCAAGCTAAATGACCTTTGGTTCGTGTAGTGAGACTGAACTGCTATTTGAGATGTTTAATGCATATTTAACTTATTTAATGTAGTTCATCTCATGTATTCTTACTGTCACAAGAGTACAGTTACTGCTGCGACCTGAAGCTCACCTGTGCTGCAGAGACCACTGGCCGCTGGGGCTGCTGGGGCTCTGCCTCTGGAGGTTCAGGGTTAGGGGGTGGTCATCTGGAGCAGAGAACATCCGCCAGTGTTCTGGGTGTCAGTGCCAGCTGTCATAGGGAGGAGCAGTCAACTCTTGGTCCCCTGTTTTAATGGGGAAGACCAGCTGGGCTTCTAGGTTTATCCACCACCTTGTAGCCACCACACAGGCCCAGCCTGTCCTGACTCCCCATTGGACCTGGCTGAGTCAGGGCAGAAGAGCTGGGCGGCAGAGAGTGAGGGTGCTAGTGGGCACCCTAGCGGGGTGGCCAGGGCAAGAGGGCTCCTCAGCGAATCCGTCTAGTGGTAATGGAGAGTCTGACTGTGAAGTAATTTTATGCCATAAAAGACCAATCCAATTCTGTTCAACTATGTAGCATCTTAAAAAGAAAAGAAAAATAAAACCCCAAAATTAAGAAAAAAAAAAAAAATTAGCCAGTGAGGGGCAGATAAGCATCTTGTGCCTCCAGAGGAGATAGCCTGAGATGACACCAAGGAAAACAGTAATTATTCTCATTCAGCTCTAGGGAAATAATTTAAGGCTGTAAACATGTCCTGCTCCTCAACAAGATTTCCATCTCGCTTTAGTATCTTTGGATAATTCTAACCTGATCTAAACTTTATCATGATTGAAAAATGATTCCTCAAAAAAAAAAAAAAAAAAAAAAAAAAAAAAAGGCTTTTCAGCCTGGTGTGGGGGTGCACAACTGAAATCCCAGCACGGGCCAGGGAGATGGCTCAGTGGAATAAGTGCTTCCCTGGCAAGCGCAAGGGCCTGAGTTCAACCCCCGGTTCCACCGAAAACAAAAAACAAAAAACAAAAAACGAAATCCCAGCACTCTGGAGGGTGAGACAATAGGATTTCCGAGCTCAGCTTGGACAAGTTAGTGACTTAATGAGACCCCCACCCATCTCAAAGTAAAAAATTGAAAAATGGCAAGGATGTAGCTAAGTGTGAAGGCCTGAGTTAAATTCCCCCTTTCAAAAAAGAGGAGGAAATGTAATTTTGCAAAGGTCCTGGGTACTCAATCCCTACAGAAACACACTTTTTTTCCCCCCTAGTACTGGGGATTGAATTCAGGACTTTGTGCTTGCCAAGCAGGCACTTATTCTACTGAGCTATTTCCCTGGCTAAGGCACTATTTTTAAAAAGTTGTGTTTTCCCCCCACATGTAGGTCTTTAACCTGGGATTGATTTTGTGTATAGTGTGAGATTGGGATTAATTTTAACCTTACCCCTGCCCCCACTAATCGGCTCCCAGCTGCCTGCCAAAGGGACAGACCCAGATCCCACCCAAGAAGAGAAGCACAGTCAGGACCTATCGGCCACCTTTCATCCTGTACTAGCTTGCCCCTCCCTGACTGATTAAGGAACCCTAATCAGCTTGGGGAGATTAAAGGCTCTGGCCTGCTGTTCCCACACCCCCGTGCTGGGCTAGGTTGGCAGGAAGACAGAAGGAGGATCGACCCTGTGACCCCTCACCCGGGCCCTGTGTCGGCCCAAGCCTTAGACTTTCGGGTGAGCGGCAAACACCCCTTTCCTTGGCCTCGGGTCCTGCATGAGGGCGGGAGGGGTCCTGGCATTCGTCCAGCAGCCCCCGAGGGGACCCAGACACGGGGAACGGGGGCAGGGGGGAGGATAAACAAGTTGGCAACTGTCAGCAGGTGAGGCTGAAGGGGGCTTATAGGCCTCGTCCTTGGGGTCCATCAAGTCGCCCACCCCCGGGGAGGGGGTTTTGGAAGCGGTGACACCTCAAGGGTTAAGCAGATTGAGAAAGGTCGCGTGGATAGCCCTACGGGGGCGGGGGTCTCAGTTGTTCATCCTGCCGCGTCTGGGTTCGCAGAAGCCGGCAATGCCAGCGCGCGCTCTCCGCGCGAGTGGGCTTCCGGACGCCCAGCTCCGTGCCCTTGCGCGGGGCGCTGGCCCTAGCCTCCCGCGGGCCCTGCCCCGGCCGGGGCTGCTCCGGTTCCTCTTCCTGCTGCTCTTCCCGCCGCCCTCTGCCTTCTCTGCTGTGTTCAAAGTGGGAGTGCTGGGCCCCTGGACTTGCGACCCCATCTTCGCACGGGCGCGTCCGGATCTGGCTGCACGGCTGGCCGCCGCCCGCCTGAACCGTGACCTTGCCCTGCTCGGCGGCCAGCGTTTCGAGGTCACGCTGCTGCAGGAACCGTGCCGGACGCCAGGGTCGCTGGGCGCTGTGTCCTCGGCGCTTTCCCGCGTCTCAGGCCTCGTGGGCCCCGTGAACCCTGCAGCCTGCCGGCCAGCCGAGCTGTTAGCTCAGGAGGCTGGGGTTGCACTGGTGCCCTGGAGCTGTCCCGGGAGGCGGACAGCTCGCACGACGGCCCCGGCTGTGACCCCCGCCGCGGATGCTCTTTACGTCCTGCTGCGAGGCTTCCGCTGGGCTCGCTTGGCCCTGGTCACCGCTCCCCAGGACCTGTGGGTGGAGGCGGGACATGCTTTGTCCGCCGCACTCAGAGCCCGGGGCCTGCCCATTGCTCTGGTAACTTCCATGGAGACCTCGGATCTGTCTGGAGCTAGAGAGGCCCTGACAAGAGTGCAGAACGGCCCTAGTGTCAGAGGTAGGCTCCCCTGCAGACGGGGGTCGGCATGCTCGGCTGTCAGCCAGGCGCAGCCCCGTGAGCCACGCCTCTGTCTGCAGTAGTGATCATGGTGATGCATTCGGTGCTGCTGGGCGGCGAGGAGCAGCGCTACCTATTGGAAGCCGCGGAGGAGCTAGGCCTGGCGGATGGCTCCCTGGTCTTCCTGCCCTTCGACACCCTCCACTACGCCTTGTCCCCAGGCACAGAGGCCTTGGCTGCGATTGCCAACAGCTCCCAGCTTCGCAGGGCCCATGACGCTGTGCTCACCCTCACGCGCCACTGTCCTCCGGGAGGCAGCGTGCTGGACAGCCTGCGCAGGGCCCAAGAGCAGCAGGAGCTGCCCCCTGACCTCAACCTGCAACAGGTAGTTGGACTGTGGAGGAGGGAAAAGCCAGGAAGTAGCCGAATGTAGAAGGCTGGAGTCCATAGGAACAGAACAGCACCCCTAGCTATTCTGGAGTTTCCTGGGTCACACAGAAGCTGCAGATTTACTTAGGGGATTTTACAGTACTGGGGTTACCTCCAGAAAGTAGACAAGGAGGTCACTCAAGCACAGCTCCAAGGAGTACAATCTAAACTGCAATGTCATTTTCAGTCTGCTCAAAAAAAAAAAAAAGACAAAAACCCATTCCCAGAACCACACCAATATACAGTCCACATGAACAGCTGTTACAAAAAAAGCAAGACAGAAGGGGGATGCAAGCCGGGCCTGGTGGCACAGGCCTGTAATCCCAGCACTCAGGAGTCTGAGGCAGGAGGATTGTTGTGAGTTCGAGACCAGCCTGAGCTACAAAGTGAGCTTAAGGCCAGCCTGAACTGCATAGCGAGACCCTGTCTCAAAAAGATTTAAAAAAAAGAAAAAGAAAAAGGAAGGGGGATGCAGATCCAGCCTCCTGTCTCATTCAGAGTTATTTTCTCTGGGGCCTCATCTGGTGGTTTAAACTTTTTGAGGGTCCTTGACATCTTGCAAGAACAGAAAGGTCCCTTTGTAATGCTGGCAGCTTCCATAATTCCCACATCCAACTAATGTTGAGGATTGCCTGGGTCCCCAGAATCCCAGGTCAGACCACCTATCTCCACTCCAGTCACCAAGGAGGGTTGGAAACCATTAATATAGAAAATCTGTCTAAATTTTAGACATCAATAGACAGGAAATTATCTACCAGAAAGGCTATATCCAAAGGGTTTTTTGTTTGTTTGTTTGTTTTTTGCAGTACCAGGGATTAAGCTCAGATTCTGCATGAGAAAATGGTATACATCAAAGGGGTTTGAAATATTCTCTCTAATCTTCCAGATGATTTGGGGTAGCCAGTGAAGGGAGAAGATGGGAACAGTCAATAAGAGAATATGAGTGGGACAGGATGGAAGGAGAGTCAGGCAGAGGAGGAAGAAGGGTAGAGAATGTAGAAAGAAACTCTCTTTAGCTGCTCACCTCTAGCTACTCAAGCCAGGCCCACGGGACTCAGCCTAGTTCTTCTAACTTTGTCTCTCCACATCCAGACACCAGACTCTTTTACCTCAAGCCATTTGAATCCATCCCTTTTCTCCATTCTCATTATCACTACCTTGGTTTAGGCCACAACACTCCTGACCTAAATACTAGAACATAATCTCCCAAATACTCCTTGCTTCACTCTCCCTTGGCCTGAGTCTTCCACAACCCCCAAAACCACCTTCAGAAATCTGGCAAAACCTACCAATCATGTTCCTGTTAAAAGCTTCCCAGTAGCTGCTGAATGGCCTTTCTGGAGCCTGGGTTGAAGGCACTGGTGACCCTATATGGACACAGGTCTCTTTACATAGAACTCAACTCTTCCCTTCTCTCTTCCATGAACTTCAACTAGCCTGGGCTACTTTGGGTTTCATAAAGTAGTCCTCTTTTGCCTCCAAGTTGGTGATTGTGTGCTTCCTTTTTTTCCGTCCCACAATCCTTGGCCAATTCTGATTTTTCCTGTGAGGGTGGTTATTATTAGGAATCATTCTCCTGCCTGTGCTGGAGACCCTCATTCCTGTCCCCACACTCTTCCTTCACACATGGCATTGCTTTACTATCTGGGTCCATCTTCCCAACTAGACAAGAGTCCAGGAAGTAGGGACTGTCTCATACACCAACTCATGTCTACTGCTTCACACTGTGCCTGGGACTTTGAGAGGACCTGGGAGCAGCACAGAGACCCAGTGAGATCAGGTGGTAACCTGGGGAGGGGGAGGGAAGACAAAAGCCACCAAAATGAAGGGCTCTTAGGTGAATGGTAGATCATAAAATTGAAAGTGTACACAGGGCAACCAACCCCAAGGCAGAACTATAGATGATAGTACAAATCAATCAACTATGACCAGAGGAGCCAAATTTCTGAAAAGAGGTCCATGTGGGTAGGGGCGCACCAAGTGGCATAGCCAATGGGAAGAAAGGAAGAGATAACCAATGGGGAGAGAGGAAAAGATAACCAATGGGGAGTGAGGAAGAGATAACAAATGAGAAGAAGACCCAATAGAGCGCCAAAGAGACAGTCCATGGAATGGGAGATGGAGAAACACTAGTAAAGGAGAACAATCAGTAGCGCAGGGTCTGAAGGACCCAGGGAAACAACAGTTGGAGCCAGAGAATTTCCACCAGTTCGTGAGTGGTGGCTCCAAGCTGAGTCCTTTCTCTGTGCTTCTCCAGGTTTCCCCGCTCTTTGGCACCATCTACGATGCGATCTTCTTGTTGGCCGGGGGCGTAGTGGGAGCCCAGTCCTCCTCAGGTGGCAGCTGGGTGTCCGGAGCCTCCGTGGCTCGCCATATCCAGGATGCCCACGTCCCTGTATTCTGCAGCGCCCTGGGAGGAACTGAAGAGCCATCTTTTGTGCTGCTGGACACGGATGCAGCCGGAGAGCGGCTGTTTGCCACACATATGCTGGACCCTGTCCGGGGCTTCCTAAACTCTGTAGGGAGCCCAGTGCACTTCCCTAGAGGTGGCTCTGGGCCTGAGCCAGATCCCTGGTGCTGGTTCGATCCAAATGTCATCTGCAATGGAGGTGAGGGCCAGTACCCTACTTCCACTGGGACAGTCAGCAAAGTTTGTCCACAGTTGTGAAAGAGTCATCTCTTGTCCTGTATTTCTTCTCATGCCTTTCCAAGTCCTCCTTGGTTTGCACAGAGCTCCTCTCTTGCAGTCCCCAAGCCCCTGGAAACCTTTGTAACATTTCCAAACTCCCCCTTGAGGAATCTGTGACCTTCCTGGAGAGCCTGCCCCAGCTGCCATCCTCCCCATTTCCTGGAGTCTCCAGGATTTGCAATGACCATCTTTCTCCCTGAAAGTGTGGTCCTTGCCCAACCAAAGGCCTGAGCTTGCCTCCTCTCCTTGTTCCTTCAGGAGTGGAGCCTGGCCTCGTCTTTCTTGGCTTCCTCTTGGTGGTAGGGTTGGGGCTCAAGGGGGCCTTCCTGGCCCACTATATGAGGTGAGTAGGGGGACGAAGTAACTAGGAGGTGATCCTACCTCTCCACCTGCCAGAAATGAAATTATGCAGCAAAGACATCGGGCTGGGCCCACTCTGAGTGGAGGAGGGGAGGATTTTTCTTTGGAAGGGGAATAAGAATTTTGGAGGGTTGGTAGATTCCCTGAGGGCATGCTGCCTGGTGCCCCTTCCCTGACCTAAAATTATCTCTTCACCCCTGCTATCTTCTTCTTATGGAACTCGTTCCCCTTTGTGGAAATGACTTTCTTCTTCTCCCAAAAGGCACCGTCTTCTTCACAGCCAGATGGTCTCTGGTCCCAACAAGATCATCCTCACCGTGGACGATATCACCTTCCTCCAGCCACAAGGGGGCAGCTCTCGAAAGGTGAGGAAAACAGGGAGCCTAGACCTCCCAGTCTTCTCCCTATATGTATATTCCATCCATTTCTTGAACCAGCTCTTACCCCAACCTTTCAACTGGGAAGCCTGGTTTCTGCCTCCTTTCCTTCCTCATCCTAGCTTTGAAGATTAGCTTCATCTGTGCAATGGTGGTGTCAGCCTTTGTCCTGACTACTTTCCTAGGGTGATGTGAAGGTCCAACAAGAAAATGAATATGTTGAAGTGTTGTGCCCCTGGGGAGTTACGCCATTATCATGTTACCTAATTGAAATTCCTCACTTTCCCCTCTTTAGTCTACATAACAGCCTGACCTCAATCCTGAATTTTAACCCTAGAACAGATTCTGACCCCTTGCATTGACCTCTGTCCCCTTAGGTGGCCCAGGGGAGCCGATCGAGTCTGGCTGCTCGTAGTGTGTCAGACGTTTATAGTGTTCCCAGCCAGCCCCTGGAAAGCTCCAACATGGGCCTTTATGAGGTGAGTCTGACTCAGAGCCAGGCTGAATCCTAGTCCTGTAGGAAGAGTGGGAAGGCAATGCTCAGACCCCAGGCAGCAAAGGAGCACTCTCAAGGGAGGCACACAGGATGTTGGATCCTGCAGGCTCCAGCTGAGGGGATGAGAGTCCAGGCAGGACCTATAGAAATGTCTTGGATCCTTCAATCCTGGCCTGATTCCACATTTGGAAAGCCTCTGTGCTATAGAATTTTCTCCTAGCCATGACCCAGCTAATAGTTCCTCAAAGCCCAGTCATGGTGACTCAGAACCTGGCGTGGCCACTAAGGTCATGCCTGTGGGACCTCCTGAACCCATCTCTTCTGCATTTCCATCGAATTCAGATGAGACTCAGGAAGCACAGACCCTCGATCAAGAAGGAGGAGGAGGAGGAAGAAGAAGAGGAGGAGGAGGAGACATTAGGATACTATGGAGCCAGCAAATCTGAATATAGTGGGGTAGATGGCAGAAAATGAGAAGAGATTCAGAGAGAGCTTTGAGAGAGCTCAGTTGATCAAGAAGAGGGGGGGGGCATTTAGAGGTCCAAGTTCCAGGTCATGGAGAGCATGCAGAAGTATCTGCTAAGGCCCTAGAGAGCATCACGACTATTTCACAGGGAGCCTGACTGCCATTCTGTGGGGTTCTAAACTTCTCACCCTGTGGGAGTTTAGGAGACTGATTTCCCCTATTCTCTGTGCTACAGGGAGACTGGGTTTGGCTGAAGAAATTCCCAGGAGATCATCACACAGCTATTCGCTCAGCGACCAAGACAGCCTTCTCCAAGGTGAGAGCTCATCTGTGATGGGGTCTGGGGGGGAGCCATCAGCTCCTTCCTTCTTGCCTCCTCTTTGCAGCAGGCACAGAGATGGTTCTTGTTAAGTCTTCCACCCACTCTAGAGCAGATATCCCATTATTCTCTCCTGTGGTAAAAGTTCTTTCCTTTGATTTTTTTTTCACAACTTATTTGTGCTAAACTACATGTTAGCTTATCACATCACGTGTTTATTCATCAGTGGGATGGTTTATTTATCTGCCTCCCTCACAGACTGCAAGCTGAGTGAAGACTTTGATGGGCTGTTCCTACACCCAGCACCAGATCTGGAATATTAGAGACACACAGTGAATATTTGTTGAGTGAATGATAGAAAATAAAAGAAATGAGTTTCCACTTCTGTCCAACCACTAACCATATAAAGGCATACTGAATAAGAATCTTTTTTAAAATGTATTTAGTACAGAGTGTACAGAGTAAGGCATACTGAATAAGGTGGAAAGTTGGCAAGGAGAGGATAGACCACTTATTCTGGTTATTTCAACCTTAATGTCCCTCTTCCACCCACTACCAGGCAGCCTCGGTCTGGCTTTCTTCCTGGAGTCTCCCTGTAGGAGCTCCTTCTGGGGTCAACCCACTAACCTCTGTTTAGCTCTATGCCCTGAAAACGGAAAGAAGTCCCTTACCAGGCATGTAGACCCGAAAAAACTAGAGTGTCAGTCAGGTGATTACTTCTTTTTCCATCTAGCAAGGGGACTCTGGTCTGCCTAGTGGGTGTGGCCTGGTTGGTGACCCCCTCCATGACTAAAACCCGACCACTCAGTCCCGTCTTTCCCTAACTTGGGGAGAATGGAAGCCTCAGACAGACCTCTCACAATGATTCAACACCAAGCAAAGCAGTCCCCAGCCAGGCTGCAGGACAAGCCATGTCCCCTGCCTGCTGGAAGTCACAGAGCTCCTCCCTGGTTCTCCTCACAGACTGTCACCTCAGGGAACAGTGATGGTGCTTTCCTGTAAAGCGGGACCAGTTCAAGGATCTATAGCTAATAAATCAGATCCTGCCCGGGTCCTGATCACCAGTGCAAGGTTAACTTTGTATTTATGACTTTAAACTCCGTAGTGGAACAGGGGCTTTTGACTGTAGTGTGTTGTCCAAAGACATAAATATCTGGAGAAGAGAGTCCTCCCCGACACTCCATGCCCTGTAGGCCATTTAATTCACCATTTTTATCCCATCTTCCCCATTTAGGTACTCAGAAATAGACATTGGAAAGCTAGAGGTGTGGTTCAGCAGTAAGGTGTTTGCTTACCATATGCCAGGCCCTAGGGTCCATCTTCAGCACAGGAAAAAAACAAAAACAAACAAACAAAAAACTCACAGAGGCACTAAACATCAGCCTGCTCCCTACCCAGCTTCCTGGATGGAAAATGCCCATCCACTTTCCCTTCTCAGCTCCGGGAGCTGCGGCATGAGAATGTAGCCCTTTACCTGGGGCTTTTCCTGGCGGGGACAGGGACAGCGGACAGCCCTGCCGCCCCTGGGGAGCACATGCTGGCTGTGGTCTCTGAGCACTGCGCCCGTGGCTCCCTCCACGATCTCCTTGCCCAGAAAGACATAAAGCTGGACTGGATGTTCAAGTCCTCCCTCCTGCTGGACCTCATCAAAGTGAGTGTGTGGGTGGATGGGGAGTCCAGTGGGCAGGGAACAGGGGGCAGGAGGACCGCAGGGGCCAAGGCTGTCTCTTAACTCTCCCTTTCCAAGGGAATGAGGTATCTGCACCATCGCGGAGTGGCTCACGGAAGGCTTAAATCACGAAACTGTGTTGTGGACGGAAGATTCGTGCTAAAGGTCACTGACCATGGCCATGGGCGACTGCTGGAAGCGCAGAGGGTGTTACCTGAGCCTTCCAACGCCGAGGGTAGGAGTCTGGGCTGCCTGGGAGAGCATGGACATTTCAGCATTCCTCTCTTCTTCCTTCCCTCCCTCCTCCTCTGTCCTTCCACATCCGCAAGACTGCAGCTGTGGAAAGGCCATTTGACCCCTGAGACACTCACGGAAAGCTCCCAACTGAGAGGTGCCAGGAATTGCTAGCTGGTGTAATTAGGTCTGGGGCTTGGTGGGGCCTTCCTTGCACCCCCTTACCTGAAGGCGGGGCCTACTTGTGCTGGTGGGACTTTCTGGAAGGCTGCCTTGAGTTTCAGCTAGTTTCTGCTGCACATCGTGGTTGGCGAGAGTCGAGGGTGTGGGCTTTGTCATGGGGATGGTGATCTGTCCCCAGCGCTCCACTGCCCCCTCTAAGAGCCCACGGCCCATTCTGCATCCCCAGATCAGCTATGGACAGCCCCAGAGCTGCTTCGGGATCCAGCCCTGGAACGCCGGGGAACTCTCGCTGGCGACGTCTTTAGCCTGGGCATCATTATGCAAGAGGTTGTGTGTCGCACTGCCCCCTATGCCATGCTGGAGCTGACCCCAGAGGGTAAGGCGAGTTTGGGCCAGAGTAAGGCGAGTTAGGGCCAGAGGTAACTTATAGTTAGGATAGAGCCAGGTTAGGTCCTGCCCAGCTCTTTTCTCTAAAGCAAAACTCAATGATGAGATGTAATTAAGTAAGGTCCCCTTTAAAGCTCCCTGTCCTGAGAGTGGAAAGTCAAGCATCAAATTGGGGTGGGGGAGGGGGGCCTGCTTATGCAAATGCAGTCAGGTCCAAGAAGTCCCATCCGATTCAAATCCAATCTGATTACTCACCTGTAGGACTCTGAGCAAGCTACTTGACCACCCCAGACCTCACTTTTCTTACATACAATAAACGTTAGTTCCTTGTGTCATTCTATTGACCCCTGGGGCTTGGGGTCTTCTTGTACTCCTAGTGACCCCTTTGCACACTATCCTCCTTGAGCCCCTGAAGCTCTGATATAAAGGACACCCTGTCAGTTCCCATTTTTTAGATTTCAACAATCAGGCCAGGGTCAGAGGTGGCTTTTGATCGGGGGTACCTACCCCTCATGGTCCCCTCATGCCTCCAGAAGTGATACAGAGGGTGCAGAGCCCCCCTCCGCTATGTCGGCCCTCCGTTTCCATGGACCAGGCACCTATTGAGTGCATCAAGCTGATGACACAGTGCTGGGCAGAGCAGCCGGAACTTCGGCCCTCCATGGACCGCACCTTTGACCTGGTCAGGGGCTGGAGCTGGGCAAGGGCTGGACTGGTTGTTGGGATACCAGATGCCAAAGGCTGAACTGCCAGTTCCTAGCTGAGAACAACTACCTCTGGGAGCTGTCATTTGCCATTTGCCTCTAAAAACACAATACCAAGCACCCCAGGGGTGCTTGATGATTAGAAGATAAATGGTGGGGGGGGATCAGAGATACATTCCCCATGAGGCAGCCCCTAGCAAGACTGCAGTGGCCCAGGTCTTCTGCACCTTTACGAGCTTCTCTGCCTTCTACCAGTTCAAGAGCATCAACAAGGGCCGGAAGATGAACATCATCGATTCGATGCTTCGAATGCTGGAGCAGTACTCCAGCAACCTGGAGGACCTAATCCGCGAGCGCACAGAAGAGCTGGAGCAGGAAAAACAAAAGACAGACCGGTTGCTCACGCAGATGCTGCCTCCGTGGGTGCCAGTATGGAGAGGGGTGGGTGGAGGGAGCAGCTGGAACCCTGCCAGAGAGGGGTCGCCTTCATATGACCCCAATGCCTGCCGTGCCTAGATCTGTGGCTGAGGCCCTCAAGATGGGAACGCCTGTGGAGCCAGAGTATTTTGAAGAAGTGACACTGTACTTCAGTGACATCGTGGGCTTCACCACCATCTCAGCTATGAGCGAGCCTATCGAGGTGGTGGACCTGCTCAATGACCTCTACACTCTTTTCGATGCCATCATTGGTTCCCATGATGTCTACAAGGTGCAGTGTTCAGGGGACAAGACCTCCTGACTGGTAGTTCATCTGTACCAGCTCCCTGCACAGCTGCCCCAGGCCATAGCCCAATCGTCTTTCCCAGACCTCATTTCTGCCTGCAGTCCAGCTCAGCCCTGGCTTAATAGCCTAGCCCCCTGGCTGTCTGACATTGGGCACACTTGTGTGTAGTAGACAGGTGTGCTCAGAACTGAATTGGCATAATTCCTTCCCCCAGGTGGAGACAATTGGGGATGCCTATATGGTGGCCTCAGGGCTGCCCCAGAGGAATGGGCAGCGGCATGCTGCAGAGATTGCCAACATGTCTCTGGACATCCTCAGTGCCGTAGGCTCTTTCCGCATGCGCCATATGCCGGAGGTGCCCGTGCGCATTCGCATCGGCCTGCACTCAGGTAGCTCTTCGGCCTTCCCGGGCTCCAAATCCATTTCCCTCTTCAGGGCCCGGCTCCAGATTCTCTCTGTGGGAGACACTGTTAAAGTAGGCAGGAAGGCTTTCCTTAAAGAAGATGCGTTTAAGATATAATTGGCTTGGGGTGTAAAGTTCAAATCCCCCAGATGCAGCCCAGCTGCTGCGCACCACCAGCTTCATCCAGGCTCTGGCTGCCCGCCAACTTTGTGCATCTCCGCAGGCCCGTGCGTGGCAGGAGTGGTGGGCCTCACCATGCCCCGGTACTGCCTGTTTGGAGACACAGTCAACACCGCTTCGCGCATGGAGTCCACCGGGCTGCGTGAGTGTGTGCATATGGGTCTGTGTGTCAAGGAGTTGGGGAAGGTGGGGCGGGGTCCGAGTGTAGAAAAGTCTAGGAGGGGAACACCCCAGAGGATTCCCAGCGTATCATGTCCCCCACCGCTCCAGCTTATCGCATTCACGTGAACATGAGCACTGTGAAGATTCTCCGCGCCCTGGACCAAGGCTTCCAGATGGAGCTGCGTGGCCGCACGGAGCTGAAGGTGAGTCAGGGCCTGGCTCTCATCCCCTCCTTGGGGAGACTCTCCCGCCCCAGTCCCCCCTAAGTTTCCCTTCCACTGTCTTTCCAGGGCAAGGGCACTGAGGACACCTACTGGCTGGTGGGCAGATTCGGCTTTAACAAGCCCCTCCCCAAGCCGCCTGACCTACAACCTGGGTGAGGGATTGGCCTGAGGGGTAGGCGGGGTGAAAGACCAGAGGCTGATTGGCCTCTTCATCCTTTCCTCTTCGAGCTTTGAGTCTAACTCCGGAGGGAAACAGCGTTGACCAGGGCTCTCCCCCACATCCCATTCCTCTTCCCTGAGGCCGCCGCCCCCTCTCCACAGGGCCAGCAACCATGGCATCAGCCTACACGAGATCCCCTCTGACCGGCGCCTGAAGCTGGAGAAGGCCAGGCCGGGCCAGTTTTCAGGGAAGTGATGTCCAGACCGGGACAGGTACTGCCCTCCCCTCATGTTCCCGGCCATACACCTGTAAGGGACAGCGCTTTCTCAACAGCCCAAAGGCCTAGCCCTCCCTGAGAAAAGTCCCACCCATGCCAGGTGTCCTGACACACCAAGTGTGAGTTCCATCACCCAGGATGGTTCCTAAACCCAGGGATTTCCCCAGAAGGGAGGCATCTGCTGCAGGATACTGGTTTGGTAGGTCTGAAGTGGTTCAGCAATCCAGGTTTAGGGAATTCTTCAGCTGTGACTTCCTGAGACTTCTCCCCTGATCCCACCTCCTCTGCAGCATAAGCGATGCCTACTAGGATGACTCCCAAGCTATACACTGCACAAGAGACAGAATTCTAGGGGGTAATGCTGGCCAGAGGAGAGAGTGAAACTTGTCCCTGGAGTTTTGTTAGAACAAAGGAGAACCTCTGACCCACAGCCCTTCCCTTTCTGGGGCAGCCCCTATGACTCCTTTCCTCCATTTCCCTCTCAGACACTCCTCTTTCTCTTAGGATTTTTCTGGAAGGACGTTTTCCTGAAAGTTGCTGCAATAAGTGACTGAAAGTTGGACTAATACTGGTGGCTTCAGTCCAGCTTTGCCTCCAGGAATTTTGAGCCTTTACAAGAGCGGACTGCAAATCAGCTGTGTGGCCTTGGGAAGGTCTCACTGGATCTTCAGGCTTGGGTCCCTTTCAAGGGTGAAATGACAGGGGCCTATGTGTTTTCCATTCTCTGTAGCCTAGCACTACTGCTGGGCTTCAGAATAGCTTGCCTTGGGGTATAGGACACTGTGGCATATGTGGAGACTATTAGGGTCCCAAGCCCTAAAGACCCTGAGCCCACGAGGGTATGGTGGGGTGGAGCAGGTGCCTCCACTTTCCAGGGTCTCTCAAGGGCCCAGGAAGGGGGTTCTGGGATTGCTGCCCCAGAGGAGATGGAGGCCCTGAGTGGTCGGGTGGCCCAGGGCAGCTGGGGCTTCTGTTTAGCCCAAAGACTCTCTCCCATTTCCATTGCCCACTAGCCAGAAACTGGCTCTTTTTCTAGAAGACATAACCATGTCACTTTCTCAGGTGCAGAGAAAAACTTGCTTTAAGGCTTTGGAGGAAAAGAAGTAAACTGCACCAACCTTTACTAACCAGAACTGTGGAAAAATAAGAGTATTCTCTGTTTAACTGGGAGCTACTATGCAGACAGTTGGACAGAAAATCCTCTCTGCTTAGGTCTTTGTAACAACATTCAGTCCTGGCAAGTGTCCCCTGAAGTTGCCTTTGTGAAGCTCTGATTCGCCAGAGCTAGACTTCAGCATATCTGCTTCTTGGTGTTCTCTGCCATTGCCACAGGCCCTGGAAGACTTGGCAGTGGCTGAGGAGAAAGTGAGTCCCTGCTATGGGAAGTATGGCTGGTGGAGCAGCAACTTTAGGTGGAAACTTGTTAGAAATGCAGAATCTCAGGTTCCACCCAGACCTGCTGAACCAGAGCAAGATCCTTCAAAATCCCGCAGAGCATAGAACTGAATGTAGGCTCTCTGAGTTGCATAACCTCTACTATTCCATAAAAGTAACTCTAGAAGCTAGCCAGTAGATTTGCTTCGTTTAGCTTATGGGGTGTTTTTGTTTTGAGCTAACACTTAAAATGAATTCTAAAGCAGCGTATTTTAAGAGTATCTACAGTCATCTCTCATCCACAGGGGAGTGGTTCCAGGACTCCTGTGGATATCAAAGTCCTCAGATGCTTGAGTCTCATATATAGAATGGCATAGTATTGGCATAGAGCCTATGCCCTTCCTGTACCCTTTAAGACATCTGTAGATTATTTAAAATGCCTGACACAATGTACACACCATGTAAATAGGCGCTATGGTGTACTGCTCAGGGAACATAACAAAGAGTGAAGTGCATACAGCTTAAGACTCAGCGTACCCATTGTAGGCTTACCTACGTAGTGTATGATTCACAGTTGGTTGAATCTGTGGAGAAAGCACCAGAGGATACTCAGGGCTTCCTGGACCAAATTTGCCTCCTTTTCTGAAATCAAAAGCCTCTGGCTTGCCGTCACCCCTCAGCCACATGCAGGGAGGAAATCACTTCATTCCAGGACTTTACACTTCAGTTCTCAAGGTCCTCACGGATCCCATGATACCAAGATTTTCAGGACATCCCCACGGCTGGCGCCTGCACACACTCAGCTTGGGACTCCCAGAGCAATGGACACCAGGGTTAGGTGCTCCTGAAAATTGGGTTCTTTTCTCCCTTTCTAATTTGATTAGTGATGTCTTCTTCCCCAGAATAAAGGATGTAGAAGCAGTAGCAGATGAAATGCCTAAACGTTCTGGTTACCTAAGGTGATACTGCCACACAGAGCAACTTAGTGTAATTCTTAAAAAGTATTTTAAACTGTGTTCAAAGGTGATAAGTTAAAGATGAACACAAAGCAAGAAAAACCCAAGATGTACATGCACCCACATTTTAAAAAATTATTTACATTGTTAAACATCTTTAAGATTTTCTCTGAACTTAGATCCTAAGGGATGAAGGGCAGGTTTGGAATTGGTGGTCTTGGATCTAACAATGTGGTTGTAGCTCTCAAAATTGTACTCCGCCCTTCCTGCTGCATGCGAATTCCCTGACTTCTCCTTCCCTTCTCCTTCCGTGGGGAGGGCTGGGATAGTTAATGGTGCGTGATTCCAGGAGCCCCAGGAAAGTCATCCAGGAGCAGCTGCTGGAGGACTGGTGTGGAGTAGGCTCAGGCAAAGCACCTGGAAGAGGAGGAAGATGAGCCAGGGCCTAAGTCTGGTGTGGAGTAGGCAGGAAAGGCAGGCCCCTCCATGCCTTTGACCTTGTTTCATCCTTGGCCAGCTGCTTGTGATCTCAAATAATGGGCTGTGATGGGGGTGGGGGGGTGGGACCCCCTACTGTGTCTGTCTCTCTCTCCCCACCCCCTCGGTGTTCCCTTTCTGCCCAGCAATTTCTCTCTACCTTTCTCTGCAATGTTCAATATTTCTGGGGCCCTTTTTCCCTCAGTCCAGTTCATTACCAGTCTCAGAGCCCTGACTCCAGTCTCCCACCTCCTGGCCACCCTGTCACTCCTGGGAGTGGGCATCTCCGAGGCCATGAGAGCAACTGGCGTAATTACTGGCACTCCCTGCCTTCCGATGTGTTTACACTCCCTCGGCCAGTTGGTCTGTGCCAGCAGCCGAGCCCACACTTGGCACTGTCTTCACCAAGTGGGATGGCTCTGTAGCTGGGGCTGGCAAGGGCCAAAGCAGGGACTTTCCACTGATGCTGCTTCAGTCTCACTACATGTCCTGGAACTCCCTGGCACCTTTGCTTTGTGTTGCTCCTTGGGGTCTGAGTCCTGCTTGCTGGCCTTCTCTCCAATGGGCTGCATTGGAGCAGCTCAGTTGGGCTAAGCTGCTCCTCGACAGGGATTTGTCATACTGCATCATGGGGCTGTGCTCACTGGGCTCCTCTGGACTTTGCACCATGGGCTCCAGGGCATGCGCTGTGGTTTGGAGATTGGGACAGTGAGGGCCGAAATAAAGATGTGCTTTCTTCCATTGTGTGATGTGTGGTGGACCAGAAGGGTAGTTCAGATATCTCATCACTGAAATGACCAGGAAAGGTTTCAGATAGAAGTGAACCATAGAAATGACTTGAGCAGGAGGAGATGAATAGCAGTCTACAGCCCCTAGAAGCTCCTCTGCTCTGGGGAACTACTCTGAGGACAAGGCAGGGATATTTGGGGGCTTTTGGACTCCTGGAAATGATGAGAGTCTCTGAGGCCCTGGAAACAGGAGGCATGGCTTCCTCCCTTGGTCACAAGTGGAAGAGAAGAAAGTAGGGCAGAATTTGACTGTGACTGGGTCCCATGCATGCCCACAGAAGCTATCACCTGACGCTGAAGATCAGGTAGAGAAGGTAGAGATAGAGAAGGTGGGGTCCAACTAGCTCTGTTTATAACTTGAACTATATCTGCAGTCCTCAAGAGCTGCCCCTGGGGATTAGGGCAGGACAAACAACCCAGAATCACCTGAGGATGACAAGCCCATAGGTCCTCTTGGGCCCAGCTATGCCAGTCCCAGGCACAATGACTTGCTCTGATTTTTTTTTTTTTTTTCCGGTACCAGAGATTGAACTCAGGACCTTGCACTTGTCAGGCAAGCACTTATTCCACTGAGCTATCTCCCTGACCCTGCTCTGATAATTTGTAATGGAGATCAGTTGTTGCAGCTGATCTCTGCCTGGGCGGCCACCAAATATCAATGCCTCATTCTCAGTCTCTACAGAACAGGGCAGAAGTGACCCTCAACTCCCCACTCCATCCTGGTCCAATGGCTCCACTCCTCTGGTCCATGGGTTTACTTCAAGGACAGGCAGATGACCTGACCTGGGCAGATGATACTCAGAGCTGAGATGTTACATGAAGTTACAAGATGCATTTCTCCCTTCCCACCTCTATCACTTTTTTTGTCATGGTACTGGGGTTACCCAGGGCCTTTGCACTGAACTATATCTCTTGTTACTAATTTGCCTGGGTTGGGCTTGAGTATGTACTCCTGCTGCCACAACCTTCCAGAGTGCTAGGATTTCAGGAATGTGCTACCATGCCTGGGTGACAGTTGTCTTTTCTCTGGGGATGCTGAGCATTGCTAACCATTGGACATTCTTGCCACTCCAGAAACAGAGCACAGAACTGATTCCTGACCGCTGCTGTTGGCACTTGCACACCTGGCTAGGGCAGAAGCTAGATCCAGCTGTACACGTCCACCTGGGCCGTATTGAACTGGGCTTTCTGTTCTCTACAGCCCAAAATGTTGTGACTCTTCCCCAAAGGATTTTGGAATAGAGTGAGGGTTAGATCGATTTAACAAGAGAGAAAAGATGATAGCCATGGCTTGGGAGGAAGCGGGGGGCGGCTCCAGGGCTTAACAGAAGACAGATACCAAGCCCTGAACCCCCTGAGGATCAGCGGAGCCCTTCCCTGCTGAGACAGTTCTGCTAATGGGGAGCCCAGCAGGAAAAGGGCTTGTACTGCGGTGAGAGATGAGCTCAGCTGTACTGCGGTGAGAGATGAGCTCAGCGTGGGTTAGGCCCTTAATCCTGGCTCACCATTTGTAAAAGACAATGAGAGACAACAACGAGATGCAATGTACTACACTCAGGATGACACTGTGTCAACATCTTTAGGAGTTACATGATTGGATTTCCACAGGAAGGCTGGGCCGGGGCAGATCCTGGAGCTGAGGAGGAATGAAGCTGTGGTGTCTGGGCCACCTAGGATCCTCCAGGGCAGGGTGACTTCGCTCGTTCTAGAGGCTCATCCACCCGGTCTAAAGCCGTTTCATTATCGCGGATATTCTGCCTCCCCACTTCTCACAGTCCGAGACCTTGGCCCAAGAGATAAATATGTTCTCCATGCACATGACTATGTGTCTATTTATTTAATGTGTAGTAATGTAGTATTGGGGATTAAACCCAGGGCCTTTGCACTGAGCTACGTCCCCAGCCCACACCCCACCCTTGCCTCTTTTCACTAAGTCACGAGTTGCCCAAGCTGGACTGAAACTTTCAATTTTCCTGCCTCAGCCTTCCAGAGTATGGGGATTACTGGTGTGTGCCACATAATGTGGCACCTGTATGCTTTCTCGTGACCCCTTTTGTGAATGGGAAAATTGAGGTTTCCAGCACAGAAATTATTTATCAAAGGCTATATGTTTGACACATTTTAGGGTAAGGAAGCAAATCCAGGTGTCCAGAGTCAGGACCTCAACAGCTTGAGGATGGATGCACTGAAGATAGGTCCTGGATAACCAGTCCTTCCTGCTTAATGAACCTTTGATTTTTTTTTTTTTTTTTCTACCAAGAGTACAACTGAAACGTCAAGTCAATGTCTGTGCAATTAGATTTTTTTTTTGTCTTTTTGAGACAGGGTCTCACTATGCAGTTCAGGCTGGCCTCGAGCTCACTTTGTAGCTCAGGCTGGTCTCGAACTCACAACAATCCTCCTGCCTCAGCCTCCCGAGTGCTGGGATTACAGGCCTGCGCCACCACGCCCGGCTGCAATTAGATTATTGAAGGACTTGATGCAATGGGATGTGAGCAGAAACACATTTTACACTTCTCCAATCACTGCTATCTAAAATCCAGCATAAAGGAAAAGCTCCAGCCTCCTACCTGCTTGACATACGCTCCCATGTCACCCGGTACCCAAGTGGGAGGACTGTGTCTGCTTCTGCGTGGCCCTCGCCCCCGTTCTGGCTGCCTGCTTAGGAGGAGAAGGACGTGAGGGGCATCATTGGACCCTGATTCCTAATGGAAGGGACATAGTGTGGCCTTAACTGCTCGCCAGTTGAGAGAGAAAGTCCCTGATCTGTCTTTGGCTCAGTTCCAGCCACTTCTGAGGGGACAACTGGGTTCCCCATGAAGATCCAGGTTCCAAGGTTATGTTCTTCCAGGTCCTCCTACCTCATTTTGTACAGTCATCCCTCAGTGCCTTGGGGACAGGTTCAGAGTCCCAGCAGATACCAAATTCTGAAAAGGCTCAAGTCCCTTACATAAAAATCACACAGTATTTGCATAGAAGCCATGTACATTGTCCTATAAATTTACTTATTTACTTATTTACTTATAACATTTATTTATTTACTTGGCACAGGGTCCCAATACACAGCTCAGATTTGTAGCAATCCTCCTGTCTCAGCCTCCCCAATGCTGAGTCTATAGGCATGTGTCACCATGTCCAGTTTTGGTGGCTGGCATGGCATGTGGTACCAGGGGTTGAATCTAGGTCCTTGCACTTGCCAGACAGGCACTTAGATTGCCAAGCTATCTCCCCAAACCTTCCTGTGGATTTAAATCATCTGTAGATTACTTATACCATCTAATATAATTTTGAGGCTGGGAAAAGAATTTTAGTACTTTGTTGATTAGAGAATACGGCAAGAAGAGCCAGGGAGATGGCTCAGTAGAGTTAAGTTCTTGCCTGAGAAGTGCAAGGGCCTGAGTTCAAGCCCTGGTTCCTCCAAAAACAGAGAGAGAGAGAGAGAGAGAGAGAGAGAGAGAGAGAGAGAGAGAGAGAATATGGCAAGAAGAAAATCTGTATGTGTCCAGTACAGACACAACACCTGCCCTTTGCATTTTTGTGGTACTGGGAATTGAGTCCAGAACTTTGACCCTGAACTGAAACTTGAATTTTTAATTTTTTTTTTTTTTTAATTTTGAGAGAGGATCTCACTATGTTGCTAAATCATCCAGTCTGTACTTGAACTTGTGGTCTTCCTGCCTTTGCTTCTCAGAGTGCTAAAATTATAGGCATGTGTGACCATAACCAGTTGGCTGTCCCATATACTTTCAATCTAAGGTTTGTTGAATCCACAGATGCAGAATTTATAGAATAATTTTTCTTTCTTAAGGATCATGTTCAAAAATAAACAGATTTCTGCTAGGCATAATGGACATAACTATAATCCCATCTACTTGTGAGACTGAGACAGGAAGTTTAAAATTTGAGGCTACTCTTAGTGACTGACTGTTATGGTTTGTTTCTAGTTGTCACCCCCAAAGCCTCATATAGTCATGGGGTGACTCTAGAAGTCACAAACTTCTAGCGTTTGTGATTTACTTATGATCCACTGGGATTATATGTGATCCAAGGCTGGGATTATGGGTTTTAGTACCTCTGGGATTATGGGTGTGAGTCTGAATGTAATATAGGAGAGAGACAGACTTTCTTTAGCTATTGCTCTTTGTTGCATTGTTGTTCCATGCCATGAACTGATGCTTTCTGCCCTGTGCCCCTCTGCCTTGGAGCCAGCTGAGTATAGACTGAAGCCTGCAGTAACTGTGAGCTAAATAAACCTTTCCTTCCTTCATTTTGGGCGCTGGGTATTTGTCCCAGCAACGAGAGAAGAGTAACTAAGACACTAACCCACTCTCAAAAAAGATTATGATGATTACTAATGATGACGAGGAGGAGGAAGAGAATTGGGAATGTAACTCCGTGCTCCTGAGTTAATATATCCAGTACAGGGGGAAAAGAGTCAGACATGGTGACTTACTGTGATTCCACCACTCGAGAGGCTGAGGCAGAAAGATCACCACAAATTCGAGGTCAACCTGGGCTACATGGTGAGTTCAAGGCCAGCCTAAACTACACAATGGAACCTTGTCTCAAACAACAAAACAAAACAAAATGACAAGTTTCAGGCAGTGGTCCAGCTTTAGCTCACTTTTGACTTCCAGTAGTCCCAGGGCCTACCTACCTCCTTCTCTCTAACTGCAGAGGGCTGGGCTGGGGCTGCCTCTGTTTTCTTCCTGCATGTGCTCTGCAGCTCCCCCGAGAGACTCCTACATACTGGATAGGAAGTTCTTCCATCGCACTCACTACTGGTGGGGGAAGGGTCCCCTTCAACCCTACGCCCCTTCCACCAAGTCCCTACTGGGAGGCCTGGAAATTGGAACTCGAGAAACAGATTAATATAGATGCCCTTGGGTTTGTAGTGCCGCTGAGAGAAGCTGGACTCATTTCTGTTTTCTCCCTGAAAAACTTTCCCCAAGACCTTATTGTTGCACAACAAATATACAGTTGGTTTTGCCCCCTCAAACTTGACCATTGGCAAAATGAAAATATTACTTTTGTTAGGTTCTTGCTGGTGTGTACCACAAATCAGGCCTGCACTGGCTGTATCTGCTTTAAATGTATACAGACAATTTTTTTCTTGTCATTTCCTAAAGAACACTTTATAACTGCTACATCTGGTGGGTCTGGGGTCTAGGGTTCCCCAAACTCACCCTCACTGGGCTTGCCTCTCTCCCCAACACAGAAAGAAGAGAAGGAATTAGAGAAGACCAGTGTAAAGTGAAAATGCTTTATTATAGGTATTGTAACAGGAAGTGGTACAAAGCCACTCCAGGGAGAGAAAGTGGGGGTCTGGAACTGGAGCATTGTTGCATCTGGGGCATTAGTCCTATTTTATGGGGTAAGGGCTCCACCTTCACCTTGCTGAGGGCTGACACTTGATTGATTGGTTATTGGCTTAGGGTTAGGAGTTGGATCTTCTGGGATAACAGGGGGCTTTGGGTAGCCATGGAAGCCTGCCCTGGGAGGGAGAGTGTTACCTGAACAGAGCTGTCAAAGTCACATGCTATCAGCTTCAAACCACAGAGGCTGCCTTTCTTACCCTTTAAAAATGGTCCAGATCTTTATTTTAACCCTTTCTAGGGGTCCCTT
Organism: Ctenomys sociabilis; assembly: GCA_004027165.1. Classification (NCBI taxonomy): domain Eukaryota; kingdom Metazoa; phylum Chordata; class Mammalia; order Rodentia; family Ctenomyidae; genus Ctenomys; species Ctenomys sociabilis. The sequence goes on along the minus strand of PVKA01007907.1, from coordinate 47,312 downwards.
CTGTCTCTACACAATGATAGGAATTTCTCATTTAATGACCTGTTTAATGACTTTCAGACTTACCACCGAGCCACACCATTTTAACTTCCGACCAGTCTTGTTTTGTTCTTTGAGTGGAGAGCTGATTTTTCAATAGATCATGGTGAGGGAGCTGCTCTGCTAGGTAGAAACCTCAAACCAGAAGTAGGGTGTTTAGGAATGCTTTAGTGCTAGGTTCCCCCCAAGCATGGGTTACATGACTGCCAAGAGGGTGGCCCCCTTTCTGATCAGACCCCATCTCTCAGGACAAAGGGCTGTCAGCATAGAACCTGGTCCCAGCGCATGGCAGGACTTGGGGGACAGTGCAGGGTGGAACAGGCTATTCCAGCTGGATAAGACTGCTTGGGTGCTGCCTCCCTATCATTGGGCCTGGGCAGGATGATAACTTAGAGTCCTTCAGTCTTTCTCTCACAGATGGTAGCTTTGCCCATGGGCTCCTCAGCCAAGCATGTCCACCAAATGTCTGAACCTTCATGCACATGTGTATCTTGTTATAAAGTGTCAATCTCTCGATCTCTCTCTCTCCTCGCCCCTGTTCAGTGCACCTTGCTAACTGTATATATAGTTCTATAGTTTTATTACAGCACTGCCCATAAGAGTTATGGAAACAAAAGCAAGGTCATCATCTTTAACCATTTCTTTCTTTTGAATATTATAATGTATGTACTAGATACAATTTCTCATTTAGTACCCAGGAATGTAAGGGTCACCCCTGACCCTTAAATTAGGAATGTCTGCATTCACACAGCCTTGAAGTTACATCAGATATTTTACACAGATCAGAGATGACTGAAAATATACAAGAACATGTGTGTACACAAACACTGCATACAACTTGGTGTCCATGGGGGGATCTTGCAACCAATCCCAAAGCTACTGAGTGATAAGTATGTGCACTTAAAAAATGAGTTACTTAGCCCACATGCCTTGTTACCACACACCATTTTAAAATGTCGAACAAAACTAACCTTGATTTCCTATGACAAAACTCACAATCTTTTCATCTTGACCAAGCTTTGGTCCATTTGGTTAGAATGTGCTTATGACTAGGAGTTCAATAAAAGGCTTTCCCTTCTCCACCTCCTCCTCACCCAAACCACCAAGCCAAGCAAATAAATGTCCGCCCACTCTCTGGCCTTGCCTCATCCTCATTCCCTTTATCATTACCCCACACGCCAACTTCTGTGCCTTCCCTGGGTCTAGCACACCCAGCGTGTGTCTCACCAGAACATAACAGTTATCACCATCAACAAACCTATGTGGGGCTGTGTGGACCCTTGTGCATTGCACTGGCAGGTCCCCCACCTCAGTCTTTGGGGCTCTCTTCCCTGGAGCTCAACCTTTATTCCTGGATGGATGGGCACCCAGAGCTTCTGCCATACTCTGCCAGGGCAGGGCCTATGGGAGGTTATGGGTCTCCAGTTGAGACAGGACTTGCAATCCTGGTGTTAAGAGTTCACAGCTGAGGAGGCTCTAGGCCAACTTCAGAAGGATCTGAAATGGAGACAAGGAGGGACCAGGACTGGAGACTGGATTCTCAGCATTGCTACCAAGAGTTGGGGGCCTTCTGGGTCCAGACCTGGCCTTCATCTTGGTGCCTTGGTGCTTAGGCAAGGGCAGCAAGCACCTACACTGATGTAGATGGGTTGGATAACCTTGTAGTGTCCAACAATTGGTGCTGCTCCCAGAGACGTGTCCTGTCTGTGTCAGTGTCACCTGGAAATTCAATGACACAACTTTACAAGATATTCCTTCAAGAACCAGGAGAAGTATAGTATGCTCCAGTCTCTGTCTTGTCTCTCTGTCTCTGTCTCTGTCTCTGTCCCTCTGTCTGTCTTGCTGTCTCTCTGTCTGCCTCCCTCTCTCTTTCTCCCTGTCCCTCCCTCTGTCCCTTCTCATCACTGGTGATTGAACCCAGGGCCTTCACACTGAGCCTCACCTCCAGTCCTTTACATTTATTTTTTTAATTTTGAGATAGGATATAAATTTCTAAATTGTCAAGGCTCAGCTCAGATTTAAGATCCTCATCCTCCTAGGGGGCTAAGAATATAGGTGTGCTCCACTGTATCCTAGTAGCCTGCTTCCAGGGAGAGAGATTTGAACTCATCAACCTGTCAAAGGGAATGGCTCAGTATGGTGAGGTAGAGGCTAGGAAGAGTGTTCAGTGGAGAGTGGTACAAGCGCAGGAGGATGGCACACCTTAACTAAAAGAAAGAGAAACCCTCAAAAGCCAATTACAGTAGAACAACTTGGGCCAGGGAGTGGATACTTTTCCAACCAAAGAGCTTCAGATTCTAGAGCTCTCCACCTGAGATTTATGCTTTCTCAGGCAAGGAAGTGGTGAGCTCATCTTAGAGTAAAGGGGGAGGGAGGAACACTATTTTATTGGGTGCTTACTAGGTGCTAGAGACTGTACTAAGCACTTTTCCTGAGAAAGCTCATTCAATAGTCCCCACAAATCCATGAGTCAGGTATTTTAACTCCAGGTCATGGATAAAACATGGAGGCTTAGAAAAGCTGAACAACCCGCCTAAGGCCACAGCAGTTACTCAGTACTTTTTTCCTCCAAGGGCTTAGCTATTCTGCAGGATTAACAAAGAGGACTAAATAAGCAGGACCAAGTCCTTGATGGAATGGACATTGCTTTGGACAGCGTTAGGCAAACCTTTTCCTTTGAGGCAAGAGGTAAGGGAGCGTGGGCTAAGTTTTATTGGGAAGAAAAGCTGCAGCTGCCGAAACAGGTGTCTTCGGTGTCAGCAGGGTAGATGCCTGCCACTAGCAGGAGTAGGAGGAAGCCAGGTGGGGGCTTGGGAGGGCTTTGGAGTGGTGGGAAACCAGAGAGGGGTTCAGGGATTAGGAGTCTCCATGGAATCCCAGAGCTTCAACCATCTGGGGCCCAGAATCCCTCAGTGCGGAAGCTGTGTGGGAAAAGTACTAGTGTCAGTCACTCTCAGACTCATGGATGTAGTGTGCAGCACAGGAGGACACTAAGAAACCAAATGGCACGTGGCCACCAGGGACTATCCCAGGCTGCGACTGTGGGCGTTCAGGGAAGCAGAGACGGGCCAGAGGCCTGGGACCTGTTGCATGCTGGGATCTGCCCAGCCCTTGCCGGAGGCAAAGGTTGCTTCCTCTCATTAAGGGCCAAAGCTGACTGAGGTTGTGGATGATTGAGCAGGATTTGTTTACTGGGAACATGGACAAGGAAATTCCCAGGCGACTTAAGGAAACTAGCTGTTCTCCCAGGGCTGGGAGTCCTTACATTTGCAAACCCCACCTCCGATACACGCTTTTGATCCTGTCTAATGTGACTCTGTAGCCGCAGTCGGGAAAGGGGCTCCACCGGGTGCTCTGGGGCAGACAGGGTAGCAGCGCAAGCAGCACAGACCACCAGGCCCCGGTAAAGGCAGCATGGCACGGAATTTATTGTGCCTGGGTTTGGACAGAGAGTGCAATCAAACTGTCTGTCCCAAACAGTGAGAAACGTGTCCCTCCTGTCAGGATGGAGAGAAGGCAGGAGATCCCAACGATCATCTGTGGCTGAAGTTTTCTGGCAATCTTACATCTCCGTGGGCAGAGTCCTTTGAGAAGTGTCCACTGTAAATTCTGGGGTGTCTCCATGACCTGCCAACCTTCTTCTTGTCTGACTCTACCTCCTTTCCTGTGTCTGACAATGACAGCGTCAGGTGCTGAGCTGAGTTCCCTGAGAGAGCAGCGGGACCGCTGGCGCACAGGCTGGGTGGCCCCTGGGGGCGTCAGGTCCAGTTGGAGACTTCCAAGTAGGAAGATTGAGGCTACTTGAGAAAAAGTGTTTTTGTGCCTTAGACAGCTCCTAGCTTAGGGGGACCTTTGCTGTTGTTGCCCTTGTTTTCTTGAGGATGGAACCCAGGTGCTTGAGCTGGAACCCAGGGCCTTGTTCATACTGTGCTGCCCTGCGGGGCCCTACCCTAGCCAGCACTAACTAGTTTATAACCCACTTCCTGCAAAGAAACCTTCTTTGAGGGCTGGGGAGGTAGCTTGGCAGTCTATCTGGCAAGTGCAAGGTCCTGAGTTCGATCCCCAGAACCTTGGGTGTGCTGTGCCAGCCCCAAAACCAGACATGATAGCACTCACCTATCATTCCAGTGCTGGGGAGGGTGAGACAGGAGGATCACCATGAGTCCAAACTGCAGAGTGAGACCCTGTATCAGAAAAAAAAAAAAAAAAAAAAAAAAAAACTTCTTTGAATTTATAGGGAACATTATTCAGGCTTTTCTATTGCCAAGAAACAATTGCCCCACCACTGCCAAGTCAGCCGCACGCATGCCACAGTTGGCTCATCAGCCTCACCAGCATGGCTATGGTGGGCCCAGTGAGCCTGGCAACTACTCTGACTCCTTTCAGCTGAAGCCAAGTAATTGGAGCAGGGGTGGCTCCTGTCCCAAACTGAGTAAGTGGTAGCTCTCTTTTGAGAAACTTGGAATGATGACCCTCTACAACCTGCCCCTGTATTCTCTCAGCTATAAATCTTTTCATTCATTCATTCATTCATTCATTCATTCATTCATTCATTCAGTACAGTACTGGAGATTGAACTCACACCCTCAAATATGAAAGTAAGCACTCCACCCCTGAGCTACCCCATAGCCCATCTCAGACATTAAAAAACAGAGCAGTTAGGGCTGGCGAGGTAGCTCAGCGGATAAGCGCTCACTTAAGCAAGCACAGGGGCTGAGGTTCGATAACTGGCACCACATGCTGCGCCAGCACAGGCCCTGAGCCTTCCACCCAGACTGGGCGTGGTGGCGCACGCCTGTAATCGCAGCGCTGGAAAGGTTCAAACAGGCGAATCAGTACGAGTCCGAGCTGGGTAGTGAGCCCCTATGCCAAATGCATAAAAGGGGGGGAGGGGAGTTAAAATCACCACATGCTGTGGCATCATTTTTTTGCCCTGTGAACCTGGAATCAGAAAAAGCTGGCAGAAATAAGGGAGAAGAAAAGAAGAGAGGAAGAGGGAATCAAATAGACATGCCGAGAAAAGAGATGGAGAAAGCAAAATTCCTGAATATTTACCATGCTCAAGTATTTACAGTGCTGTATCTAGACTATTCTATGGCTAGCATTTTGTCTGGCCTGTATTCTTATAACAAATTCTCTCCTTTTTGTTCAGGTTCTTTGCGGAGAGCATGTAGAATGTTACGGCTTATATCTGGGGTGCCCTCAAAGCCGCGTGTGCTCACAGATGGGGCTTTGAGAGGTGGGATCTGGGTGGAAGAGGGGTCCCCGGGGCGTGGTGTGGACCTCTGCCTTCCAGGGTCCTCTCCTGAGCCCACTCTGCTTCCTGCAGCCGCACCACGAGCTGCTTATTCTCCACCAGGCTTCTCTGCGCTGCCGTCCTGCCTGGAACCAGCTGACTGCAGGCTGAAACTTCTACAAAACTGTGTACCAAAATAAACTTCTCCTTCCTTAAATTGTGAATGTTGGGTATTTTGTTCCAGCAATGAGAAAGTAATTAAGGCACCTTTCTCCAGACTGTCCCTGAGGCTGATTTTATCTCTGGGACTACATGCATACCTAGCTGTTGTAGGGAGGGTCTTTTGCCCAGAATTTTCCCCTCTTGCCGACACCAACCTCTCACATTTCCTTATTAAGCCACCCATTGCCAGGGGGCCCAGAGGGACAGATTCCACACCCGATTCTTGACAGACACAGTCTGCTTAAGCCATCCTGTGTAATCCACACCCGTGGCCACACAGTCACTCAGGGTGTCTTATGTGACACAGATGGAACAAGGAAGAAGGAAGTGAGCAGCTGTCTGCTGGGGATTTGAAGAAGAGGAGTCCCCAACCCAGAGCTACTCCGGGGTGGGAGGACTCCTTCTTCTCCTGTTGGTGTGGTATGAGGACATAAGATCTGGGTGCTGTGTGGAGCCGAGGGTGGGGCAAGCTCTGCAGGAAGTGGAAGGAAGAAAGACAGAAACTTATTAGTCCCGTGGTCTTCTCTGAGGCAACTATGTCCTAACCAAAAGGCTGGGAAGCAGAGACTAGAATTGTCACAGTTGTTCTCAACAAGCATGATTCAGTACTGGGGCTGGCCTCCTTCCTGCTCTGAACCAAATTTGTGCTCCAAGAGGAAAAGAGAGGGAGATTATATGGGTTGGAGGATTTACTGTGCTATATGCCCCACCCTCTGGTGCTTGGGTTGCAAGAGCAACTGTATTGTGAAAGTTGGTTTGAGTTGGAATTTTCTGTCATTTGAACTTGTGCTGTCCTACTTGTATCTGGTGTCCTTTATGGGGTCACATTCTGGGTCACATTCTCAGAATTTTCACTGCTGAAATAAGTGCTTCTCCCTTCCTCCTTCCCAAGGATACACAAGTACTTCATGTCAGGGGATTCTCAGTAGTGGCTGAACATTAGAATCAGCAGGTGCTATGCCTTGGACCTGGCCGTCCCCCAAAGGCCATGTGCTAAAGGTTTAATTCCTAGGTTAGTACTATTGAGAAGTAGTAGAATGCTTATGGGGAAGAAACTAGAGGGAGGAAGTGAGGTCAGGAGGGCTAGAAGGGAATGTTGGGACCCTAGTCTCTCCCTCTTCCTTTTCCTCTCTCCTTCTTCTCCCTCTCTCTCCTTCTTCCTTTCCCTCTCCCTCTCCCTCTCTCCTTCTTCCTCTCCCTCTCTCTGATACAAGGTCTTGCTATGTAATTCAGATTGGCCTTGAACTCACTATGTGGCTCAGGCTGACCTCAAATGCACAACAATCCTTCTTCCTCAGCCTCCTGAGTGCTGGAATTATAGACATGCACCACCATGCCTAGACTGCTAGAAGGATGCAGAACCAGGGATTGAAGTCAAGCCCTTGTGCTTTCCAGGCAAGTGCTTATTCTACTGAGCCATCTCCCCAGCCCTAGAAGGATTTTTAAAAGCGAACTATTAGTTATAAAAAACTGATAGTTATAGTAATTCTTAATAGAAGAATTACTTCTAGTAATACTTAGTAGAAGTCTTAAATTTGAATTAATGACTTTATAGCCAACTCATAAGAAAGAATGCATACATTCACAAAAATATTACATTCCAGCCTATTGTGGAACACATCTATAGGAGCAACTGGCCCGAGGGTGGACTGAGGACTTTGGTCTGTCCTCCAGTCAGGAAGGTTATGACTAGGTCTTGCAGCTGAAAGGTGCTGTAGCACATGGAAATGTCAGGTATTTACAAAAATAACAGATGTACCCATATCTGACAACCTATTTACAGTGTAACTCCATCACCCTAGCACTGAGCAAAGCACAGCTCTTCCCTGCCATTCTTTGCAGAGATGACAAAGCACAAAAACACTGTCATCACAGTAACTGGAAACCCAGTCCTGGCTTAGAAATAGAAACAGAAAGGCATCATAGTACCAGTGGACTGAGAAAAGCATGAGACTTAGAACATTAGAAAAAGTGATTTTCTAGAAAAACAATCCACTTGGGCCCAGGATACAGCTCAGTGACATAAGTTCCTACCTGGTAAGCACAAGGTCCCAAATTCAATTCCTGGTACTGGGGGGGGGGGGGGGGGAAGATCCTCTTTAAGATGCTTGCTGTACACAGGCCAAGGCCTCGCATGAACAGAAGAGGGTGCCAACCCTCTGAACTTTTTCCACAAAAAGCATCCACCGGTTTCCTCATTGATAAACACAGACTGAAGGCTTGGGAGGGGTTGGGCCCTGGGACCTTTCAGGGAGGAGAAAGACTGCTTCCCCTCAAGGGCATCTCAGCCTTCCTAGCCCCGGGGGGCTGGGCACATCACAGCCATATTCCAGCAGTTGGTGGTGGAAGTCCCTGCTTCTTCCGGTGATTGAAGGATGCATAAGCAAACACTCTTACATTGAAACTTTCCTGAATTACTAGGAGGCAAAAATGCAACTACTAATGAGTTCTAGAAAGGGCTGGCATTAAGTGATGCCTTCCGAGCTTTGTCTCTGAACACAGCATCACTTAGTAGTCAGTTACCTTCCCTTTAGACAAAGAAGTATGTTTTACTCAAGAACCAGATACTTGGCAACTGAGAGTAATGATCGGTCTGAAAGCTGCATCAAGGCTCGTCTGTACTGTCAGAAGCTGAGACACAGGAACACTGGTTTCCATCAAGCCCCTCAGTTTCCTCTTGTCGTCTTTGTTTTATAGTGTGTGCCTGTACCGGGTGCTCTAGGTCTTCCCGCACATCTTGGGGCGAGGGGGGCGGCTCTGGATCCTCGCAACGTGCAGACTCCAGCTCTTGGGCTTGGCTCCAGATGACCTTCAGGCCTGGTACAGTAGCAGTACAGTACAGTACGTACAGTAGCAGCACTATCGGGAAAATAGGCGGCTCATCAGCCTTCAGAGATGGCACAGGTAGTCGTCTGGCTAGCCAGAAGCCTGTCACGTGTTCTTGCATCTCTGAAGACCCTGGAACCCATGCATCAGAGTGTGTGTGTGTGTGTGTGTGTGTGTGCGCGCGCGCCCACACCCCAGCAGGCAGACCCATCAGTTCTTAAACCAGATTGCTTAAGGAATGATGACATGAAAAAAAATCTGTTCAATCCAAAGACCTGACTCTACAGCACTCATTCTGAGACTATGGAAGGATTCCAGGTTGCAAATTCCATAGGTACAGAGGATGACTGTATACAGAAAACAGCAAAAGGTGAAAGCATGGGGCTGTTGATGGAACCTATGGGGAATTACAGAGGAGGAATGAAGCGGGTTGATCTTCTAAGGTGTCTTGGGCAAAACTAAGACTGCAAGCATGAGTTTTTGCCGCCTCTGCAGGCCCCATTAAAATGGCAGTACATAGATGTTTTAAAAATGATGTTGAGGGACCAGGGAGATAGCTCAGTAGAATAAGTGCCTGGCAAGTGCAGGGTCCTGAGTTCAATCCCTGGTTCCACAAAAAAAAAAAAAAAAAAAGAAAGAAAAAAGAAATGATGTTGAGACCAGGGATGATGATGACCACCTGTAATCCCAGCACTGAGGAGGATTGCTATGAATTCAAGGCTATCCTGGGCTATTTAATGAGTTCAAGGCCAACCTGTACCACAAAGTGAGACCTTATATTGCAAAAACACAAATGCCTATCAATTGAGGAACAGGTAAAAAAAAAAAAATGTAGTCTTTTTTACTACTTAGCCATAAAGAAGGATGAACTGGAGTCTTTTATAGATAAATAGTTGCAACTCAAGACCATACTCACAAATGAAACAAATCTGGCCCACATGTGTAAACATTGCATTGTTTCATTAGCATGAGAAGCTGAATGAGTAAATAAGATCCAAAATGTACAATAGATATTGTGAGTTGGGAAGAAACTGTTCAAAAGGAAACAGAAAATGTGATGGGGGAAAGAAGAATGGAAAAGGAAAAAAATTAAAAAAAAATATATATATAGAGAGAGAGAGGATAATTAAGATAGTTATACTGCTATTTCTCTTAGTTCATTGAAAACAAAGGTTTGTGCTAATATTTTTAGACACTATTTCATGCCTACATCTTGTACTTTGAGTAACTGCTTTAAAGATGACAATACCTGACTTAATTATTGTTGCTCTCCTATTATCTTGTTTTGAAATCTGTTTTCTTTTTTTCAGTTTAGAAAAAGTGAGATCCTACCTCAAAACAAAAACAAAAGACATTTGATTAAGTAAACATGCCCAAGGATTCTCTCCTCTTCTTTCCAATCCAGTCTGTTTTTCTTCCCACGTGGACCCTGCACAGGTCTGTGACAGGCCTTGACCCACGCTGCATACAGGACACGAATGCCTCTGCTCACTCCTGGCTTGGGCTGGAGGAAGCCTGACTAAAGGTAGTGAATGACCCAAAGAGGCTACATAGAGAGGCCCAGCCAGGGCCCAGCTGTCCTAGATGTGGACATGAAATCATCTCGGCTGTGTCAGCCCATCTCCTAGGCAAGTGTGCAGAGCTTCCTGCCGTGGCTTTATGGAGCTCTGCCCACATCATAAAATCATCAGCAAATAAACAGTCCTGGGTGTTCTAAGCAACAGAGGCCTGGGGTGGTTTGCTTTGTAGCAATATATAATCCAAAGAAGATACCATGATCATAAGAGTAAGTATATACCACATGTATCAGAAACAAATAAAAATTCTAGGGCCAGCCAAATAGCTCAATGGATTAAAGTGCCTGCTTAGGCAGAAGCAGGGCCAGGTTCGATCCCTGGGCCTGCTATGCAGGCCGCAACCCTGGGGTGTGCTCAGAGGGGGATTGAGACTGGGTGTGGTGGCACGCGCCTGTAATCTCAGCTCTTGGGAAGCTGTAAACAGGAGAATCACTATGAGTCCTACCCACATAGTGAAACCCTCTAGACCCTGTAGATCCTGTAATAAAAAAAAAAAAAAAAAAAAAAAATCTAACCTACCTTACCACTAATGCCCTCAGAGAGAAAAGGAAAATGCAGCAATCATGAAGCACAGACAACGTATTATTCTTTAAAATATATACAGAACAAAAGTAGTTCTTGAAATTAAAACTATAATAGAAAAAATAAAAAGCTCAAGATAGGCATTAGGGCCAGGGAGATGGCTCAGTGGAATAAGCACTTCCCTGGCAAGTGCAAGGGCCTGAGTTTAATCCCTGGTTCTGAAAAAAAAAAAAAAAAAAGAGTCAAGATAGGGGTTAAAAAAACTGAAACGATTTATTAGACGGCAGAGCAAAAGGCAGTATGTTGAAAATGAAAGAGAAAATAAGAGAGATAAACAATAGAAGGGAGAATGAAAAGCAGAGAACCAGTTCAGGATCCAACACCTAACTCACAGCCATCCACAAACGAGATAATAAATAAAATGAAGAGGAGAAAATAATTGGAGAAAGAAGTCAAGACTTAAAAAAAAAACAAAAAAAACCCAGGTTCTTGCTATGTAGTTTAAACTGGCCTTGAACTCACTATTAGCACAGGTTGGCCATGAGCTCACAGTAACCCTCCTGCCTCAGCCTGCCTGTGCTGGTATACACCTGACACAGACATGGGCTTCAGCATTGAAAGGGCCAAACAGAATCGAGGCGCAGGTAATAAAAATAGACCAAACCGTGGCGTGCCACTGTGAAATGAGGGAAACTGAGGCTGGTGAGGATTCAGAGAGCTTCTAAGAGAGGGGGAAAAAAATAATGACTTTTAAGTGGCTTTATGTTTCTTTATAGCAATGGTGGGGGAAGCGGCACTTTTCCAAAATTCCAAATAAAAATGATTCCCAAACTATTGTTCAAGCAAGGAGACAGTTGGCATTTTCAGCCCCTCAGTGTCTTCCAGCTTCTCCCTCACACTCACTTCTGAAGGACACACTCATGAAATAGCAGAATGAATCCACTGGGCAGGGCAAACAACTTTATTTTAAAAAGGAAAGAAAAGACTAAAATCCCTGAAGAGGTGAAAAGGGATTGAAGAGAGAGTAGGAAAACGGGCGAAAGAAAGAATCAAGATCTATCCTGTACAGGTACAAATTCTGTGAATGTGATTGTTAGGTAAACCTAAAATGTACCGATAAATTTAATTAATTTAAATAAATATGTATGCCTCAGCTGAACTCAGGCTAAGCAATTGGCTTCTTGACAAGCGCCCAAATACTCTGATATAAGAGTTAGAAGAAGAAATGACACAAGTTTAATTAACACATAAACACAATTCAATTTTCCTTGCAGTCCTGGCTACCTTAGGGTAAAGGTATTTATTAGGTGTTGCTGTTTTTAATTCCAGATTTAGCACTAAATTATGTTTCTCTGGAACCAGATCTGACTACGGGTAAGAGAATCTACCTAGAATTGAGTCACCCCCACCCATTCTCCTTATTTTTGCCTTTTGTTGTGGGAAGTGAAATTTACTATCATCTTACAGTTATGATACAAAGTTTTCTTTAAAATACATTCATTTGATTTATAAAGGTGAAAATGGGGACAAGGGGAGTTAACCCTTCAATAAGTAGAATAAGCACTTCTCTGACAAGCGCAAGAGTCTGAGTTCAATCCCTGGTTCTGCAAAAGAAAAAAAAAAGATGAAAAGGGAGAGGGAAATAGCAAGGAATCCATATTGATAATGTGTTCAATATGCAAATGTGTTATACATGTAAATTCAATATGTAAATTGTTCTTACATATGGTTCATACGGTAAATCTAAAATTTAATCTAGCACTGGATAATACAAAAAAGTGGATGGTTTGGACAAAGGACATTTATAGATATTGGTCCTAAGAAGATACACAAATGGGGGAAAAAAAAGATACACAAATGACCAATAAACACATAAAATACTTGCCATTTTTGAGGAAATTCAAATCAAAGCCACAATGAATTAACAATGTGTTTTAGAATGACTATTATAAAATAAACAGAAAATAACACGTCACTGAGGGTGTGGTCGAATTGGACCCTCAGGCACTCGTGGGGAATGTAATACCTGCAGCTGCTTTGAGAAATAGTGTGGCAGTTTCTTAACAAATTAAACACAGAAGTACCTCGTGATCCAGCAGTTCTACTTCTAGGCACAGACCCAAAAGAATTAAAGGCAAGAGTTGGAGCAGAGTCTGCATAGGACAGGGTGTTGGTAGGGACTCCCAGTGTGCAATATACAGACTTTTGTCTCAGCATTTATTTGGAGTTCTGTGTTCCATCCTCAGCTCTAGCTGGTGTCCCCATTTAGTTTCATGGCAGTTCACTCTCTCTAGAAAATGTCTCACATCATCTGTGAAGTTTGGAAAGAATCCTCACAGAAAAGACTTCTGCACTTCTGGGTGGTGGGAAAGTACGGAGCAGAGTGTTAATCAGAGGAGATGCACTCCCTGAGATGCACACAGGATGTGCTGGTAAGCTGGATAAAACCAACCCAAACAACTAGGCTTCACCCTATCCAGAGAGTCCTGTCCCCCTTTTAGAAAAAGACTATGAACAATTAACAAAATGCTTTTGAGACTTCATGAGAGTGAAATGCCTCCTTCATGCAGGGCTGCTGTCTGTGGAACAGCCAGCTGTGTTTTTCCACAATAAACTTTTGTTTGACATTAGCTTTGGAACTGACCCATGTATGATTTCTAAGAATTCACATTAGTATCAGCTGTGATAGGTGCAGAAGGTTGGTATGAGAGGGACCAGAGTCACCAACACACCACTCTTAGGGTACATCTATCTCCCCTTTCCTAACTAAGACTTTGGGTTTTGAGGTGGGAAGCGACCTACTTCTGAGCTTTTACCTTTGTCCTGTTAAATCAATCCCAGTCTACTCATGTTCTTATCCTTCTAGATTTGTGTTTAAATCTGGTATTTTAGTGGGATTTCAGTGGGGCAGTAGTAAAGGATATGTATATGGCTGGATTATGGGAAGCCACTCTTCTGCCCACTCCAGTCTGGCTTCCAAGCCCACCATACCACAAACACTGCTCTGGGAAAGGTTACCACGAGTGGAATCTGTCATGTGCTGGGCTTGGTTGCTTAGAAATTTGCTGATTCCCTTAGTCATGCATGTCAGTTGCTGCCACAAATTCCAAGGTCTCCTTGTTGACAAAAACAGCCATCATTTCTGTCTTCTTCCTGCTCAGTAACACGTAACACAATTGCCTTTCCTCTTGGATTTTGGGTAACACCCCGGTTCTCCTCCACCAAACTACTACTGAGACTTAATGGGAGCTGCCACTGAGGACCTGCCCCTGAAGGGGACCAGGACTTTAGCTTCTGTTTCTTTCTTGGCCCAATCCCTCCAGGGCCAGGAAGTAAACAGCTCTGCTCTGCCATAGGCTTTCTCCTGGGTGACCCAAAGACAGCACAAACTGCAAAACTGAGCGCCAACATAAACCTTTTTCTTTAAAAGTTAATCACTGCCAATACTTTTATAGTACTGGAAAACTGACTAATAAAACCCACTGACAAATCTTTGTTGCTTCTGCCTTCCTGCAAAAATGGCTCCACGCAAACACGCAAACGTGACTTCCAGATTGCAGGGGACCTTGGGGCACAATTTACCCTCTTTGCTTCTGTGCGTGTTTTCTCCCCTTAGGAATTTCCACTAGCCCCTGACAGACTCACTTGTGTTAGCTGGTGACTCCCAAGGTAACACCCTCCATCCCTGACCTCTACCTCATGTTGATCCTGCACCCTCAAATCTCTGTTTTCCTCAAAGCCAATAGTCATTAACATCCTCCTGACATCTCTCCCCTTCACTGCCTTCCCTGCCTCCAACAACCCAAGCTCTTCCAAAGCTCAGGGCCTGGTACTGGCAGCAGCGCTCCTTCCTCTCCTTTCATTCCTTCCTCCGGGAGCTCTCCTGCACTGCGCTGCTTTCCTCAAGCCTCGGTCTCAGGTCCCTCTGTCCTCAAAGCGCCTTGTCGTCCCCTCCCCCACACACACCTTCTCCAGCATGCTTGACTTTCGCCACAGCACTCTCTGTTACTTATTTTTTTCTCACATTTGCTTTTTAATCTGTATCAGGGCTAAGACTGAGTTTTGCCTGGGCCTGTGTTCGAAGCACTTAGCGTAGTCTCTGACACAAAACTGGTTCTTATAATTAGCTACTAAACGAAATAAAATACGCCTGTAACTTAAAAGAAGTTGTAGGAAGTAAGCTGGTGGTGGGGTGCACACTTCTAGGGCTAAGAAAGCAAATAAAGCAAAAGAGTTGGGGCTCAAATGTGCTCGCACCAACTGCTTCTCAGTTCCGCCCCCAATCACGACAGAAGGGCCCTGTTCCCCGAATATCTACACGCCCAACCATGCTGTCCACCTGTGCCTGCCCCTCTCCCCAGTCTGCATCTCTCTCGGTCCAGATTTCGCCCTCTCTGCCTCGTCCCTCTCTGCCTAAAAATCCAGACACAGGCGGGCAGGTGGAGTCCGAGGGCAAAAACCAGCTTTGCCAAAATAGGGCCGGGCCGGGCCGCGTCGGGCTGGGGCGGGGCGGGGAGAGAGGAGAGGGGAGGGAGGAGAGGGGAGGGGAGGGGCGGGGCGGGCGCGTTCCCAAGGGGAGCACCTCCTGCAGTGCTGTATTTCTGCAGGCAGCAGATCGCCAGCCTAGGCTGCTACCATGGCCAAGTTCAGGGTGAGGGTGTCCACCGGGGAGGCCTGCGGGGCTGGCACTTGGGACAAAGTGTCCATCAGCATCGTGGGGACCCGGGGAGAAAGCCCCCCACTGCCCCTGGATCACCTGGGGAAGGAGTTCACTGCGGGCGCTGTGAGTGCCGTGGGAGTTGGGTGGGCGTGAGGGTGAGAGGCGGACAGGGGTGGGAGGGAAGGATAGACGCTCTTCCTCCGCACACTAAACCTCTTCGAATCCCAGGAGGAGGACTTCGAGGTGACGCTCCCAGAGGACGTGGGCCGGGTGCTGCTGCTGCGCGTGCACAAGGCGCCCCCGCCGCTGCCCAAGCCGCTCGGGCCCCTGGCCCCAGACGCCTGGTTCTGTCGCTGGTTCCGGCTCGAGCCACCGCTGGGTGCCCCGCTTCTCTTCCCCTGTTACCAGTGGCTGGAAGGAGCGGGGACGTTAGTGCTGCGGGAAGGGGCAGGTGAGGGGAGAGCAGTGGGTGGCAGGGACTGCACGCCAGACGCGGCGGTGGAAGTGTGCTCGTACTGGGGGAGGACAAGTGCAGAAATGACCTGCTGTGGTCATGGGGTAGGGGCAGAGGAGGATGCAAGTGGCGGTGGGTAGGGGTGACAAGGTCTCTTCTGTTCTCCATCCACTTCCTCCTTGCGCAGCTAAGGTCTCCTGGGCAGATGACCTCCCCGTACTGGAGCGCCAGCGCCAGGAGGAGCTGCTGGCCAAGCAAAAGAAGTACTGGTGAGAAGGGGGATAGATAAAGGAGACAGTAAAGGAGGACAGGCAGCCTGGGGCCCTGGAGCAACACAAACTAAAAACCCCATCTGGTCCTTTCCTACAAAGGGTGCTTCTGGGACTAACACCCTCTCAGCTCCCGAGCACTGGCTCGGAATGCTTTCTCTCCAGCCTGCTGTCTCAGAACTTGTGGGGAGGGCAGTAATCTGTCTTCACAAGACTTTTGTGTGACTCGGGTGCCCACTGAAGTCTGAATCACTGCTGAGTGCCATACCCTTCCTTACTGTGGGGATTCTTCACACATCAGCTTGGTGTATCTTCCTGAAATGTGGACAGAACCAGACATACACCACTTAATCCCCAGGAAGCCCATCTTCCAGGCAGGCAGGTGGTGAGAGGGGGCTCTTTTTCTGCTGTGGGCTCAGCATTTGGGGTACAGAGGTGAGCTGATCTGAGAGGCTATGCAGGCAAAGGATGGAACTGTAAGTGACAGGGGTCCATGGGTGAGGATTCCTGAGGCAGAAACTGAGGAACTGCGCTCAGTTGAGAATTTTCAAGAAACTTTGCTCTTGGTGTTGGCTGCTGTCTGAAGCTTTGGCTTAAGGTTGTTGCAACACATACCTGTGGACAAGGCGGCCACAGGCTTATTTGGTTCATGGCAATTCTATGCATGTCATGAATTATACTCCTGAGAAAACCATTACATTAAATCTCACAGCAACAACCCCAGGAGAAGGCAGATATTGCGGTCTCTGGTGTTTTTGGAGACCCAAGGGCAATGTAAACTCTGTTGAAAGGGACTGATATCTTAGGCAAATCGTTCCTTTCTTTAATACTTATTTCCTTTTGTGAAGGAAACCAAGAATACCAGTCTCCTTGGGGTTATTGGGTGGAACAAATGAGAAAATAGTTAAGAATGCAGCTAATCCACTGTTGATCCTGGCACAGGAGTGTTCAGGTGCTACAGTTCCTTTTTCTAGTTCACTTTGCTCTCATGTCTAGACCTTGGACAGCTAGTAATATGGTCCTACAAGACTGAAAACTTCTAACATTATTTTGTGATCGTTAGAGGTAGAATTCAATTATGCAGTGCTGGAGCATAGACTACAAGTAAAATACAGAGGTTACCAATTACAGTATTTCAGCCTACCAAGACACACATATGACTATGAAGAGAGGTGCCTATGGCTGTATGTTTTCTTGTATTTCATTATTAAACTTGGACTTGTGTTACTTCGTAAAACAATGTTAAAATATTAAAAAAATAAAGGAGGTTTGTTACTTTTATGTCAACTATCTTACATATTTTATATGCAGCCCAAGAAAATTCTTCTTCACTGAGTGTGACCCAGGCAAGCCATAGGGTTAGACATCCGTAGTCTTGATCTTTACTACTTAAAAATGAGCCCTTAGGGCTGGGGAGATCATGTGGAGATCTAAGCACCTGTCTGACGAGTATAATGACTCAGGCTAGCTCCCTGGTACTATATGCCATGCCAGCCCAGGAACCCCAGGCATACTGTGCTGGCCACCAAAACCAGGGATGGTGGCACACACCTATAATCCCAGCAGTGGGGAGGCTGAAAAGAGAAGGATCACTATGAGTCTGGGCTGCACAGTGAGACTCTGTACCAAGTACATTTAGGAAAAAAAAATAATAATAATAAAACACCCAGACAGGGAGAGGTCTCTTTAGTTCAGCTTCCACCTTAAATTCCCCGAGGACTCCAGTTAGCCCAGCTCTGGTCAAATGCTCAAATGCTCAGGGGAAGTCTCACTGGGAAAAATTGAGGGCTCCTCTGTAGTCTTGCCAGCAGAGGGGGAAATACAGATCCCAAAGAGGTCAAGATCTTTGCTCAAAGAAGAGGGCTTACCCTGACAAAGCCCCTGAGGGCACTCCTGTGCCCCAGTCCTGAGGCTCCCTGAATCCTCTTGCTGACTGCCTGCCTTTTCCATTCTCCAGGTGGAAGACCTACCTCCCAGGCTGGCCTCACTGCCTGGATGTGGAGACTGTGAAAGATCTGGACCTCAACGTCAAGTACCCTGTAGTCAAGAAAACAAAATTTTCCTTGAAATTAGGTTCTGGGTGAGAATGTGTACCTTGTCCTGTCCCTGGGCCTCAGATGTTCTGTCACCCCTGCTTCTGCCCTCCTTTGTTTAGCTCCCCACTATCAATGATATAGGTCACTCAGTCCTGTCCCCTCCCACTGTCCATAGAGCAGGGGTGACCTTAGGGGAAGTAGCCACCTGAAACCCTGGAATGTGGTTTGGTATCTGGTTTAGAACTCAGGAGAGAATAGAGTGATTGACAGGAGAGGCGACCCCCATGGCCTCTTGCCTCCATCCAACTCTTGCATCCCTTGGCAGGGTTGCAGAGCTAACACTCAAGGGGCTGCTGGACCGCACAGGGCTTTGGAGAAGTCTGAGGGAGATGAAAAGGATGCTCAACTTCCGAAGGTCTCCAGTAGGCGGTGAGGAGCTTGGGCCAGGACTCCTGACCTCTTCCCTTGGGCATCAGCTTCCACGGCTAGCCAGAGTCTCGGGAAACCAAGTACTAATCTATTGTGTGGCTCTGAGCAGGCCCCCATCCCCTCCTAGACTTTACATTCCCCAAGGAGACAAGAGAAGATGTGGACTGGGATGACCCCTGACTGCCTAATCCAAAAGACATTTTTTTTTTTTCCTTGCGGAACGTGGGATTAAACTCAGGCCCTTGTGCTTGCCAAGCAAGTGTTTGTTCTACTCAGCCATCCCCCCAGCCTCCCAAAAGACATTTCTTGAGGTATTGTCCATCAGGCACTGGATTGGGTCTGTGGACACTGCTTGGATTCACAGCGCCCACAGTTAAGTAGGCCACAGGTATTAATTAGACTCAAAATTGTATCTTTGGTGTCACTTACAAGACATGCTCATTGGCTCCAGGAATGTGTAAAAGGGAACCCACCCTAACCTTCAGGGGGTCCTGGAAAGCCCTCTCCAAAGGCTGAGTAGGCAGTAACTGTGCCAAGGTGGGTCATGGGAGAGCAAGCATTTCAGACTTAAAGGACAGCAAAGGGAAAGGCCCTGAAAATGGAAGGACCTTTGGGGGAGAGAAAGAACACTACCATGGCCAGAGCAGATTGAGCAAGAGAAGGAAGAACAGAGAGGAAGCAGGAGGTCCCAGTGGGGCAGGACCCTGTGGGCCACAGCAGGAGTGGACCTTTCCTCAGTACAGTGCCAGGCTATGTCCTGGGGAATAATAGGGACTAATGTGCTCTGTGGGTGGGTAAAAGCAAGAATGGAACAGAACAGTGAGCCAGGAGTCTCTGGGCATGGGCAGAGGGCAGTGGTCTCAGCAAGTGGCCACAGGGACAGAGTCACAGATAGGCTAAGAGGCAGGGAGGGTGGACAGTCAATTGCCCTTGATATTGGAGGGCTGCCAAGATCAGACCCAAGTGGAGGGAGATGCCGCTTCCCAGGGGGCCAGGCCTGAGCTGGAATAGGAAGAGCCCACACTTGGCCTTTAATATGTTGCCTTTGAGTCTGGTGTGTCATCCAGGAGAATGTCAGCTAGCTGGAGGGGCAGCAGGTTGGGGACTAGTTTACTGTCTGGTGAGAGGACAATGACTGAAGCTGAGCACTGAGTGGATGAAGGTGTTCCCAAGGAAGATGGGGGGTGGCTGGGATGGACCCAGAGGAGAATTCCACTGTGAAAGTCAAAAGGGATCTGTTGGAGCGGAGGTGACTGGTCCCCATGTCCTGCCATTCCCCTGCAGAGTATGTATTTAAACACTGGCAGGAGGACACCTTCTTCGCCTTCCAGTTCCTGAATGGACTCAACCCTGTCCTGATCCGCCGCTGTCACTCGCTCCCAAAGAACTTCCCAGTCACCGATGCCATGGTGGCCCCAGTGCTGGGCCCTGGGAACAGTCTGCAAGCTGAGTTGGAGGTGGGGTTGTGGGGTCCAGGTGCCTTTAGGGCCACACCCCACTGGAGAGGGAGGGTGCAATCACGTTTGTTAGGGCCCTAATGTGTGCCGCATAGCACAAACACCATCTCCCAAAGACAGTCCTCTCCCAGACCTGAGTTCTGTCCTGCTACCTGCCCTCCATCCTTTAGAAAGCCAGGTGGCAGCCTCTGCACTCCTACTCTCTCCTATAGAAGGGCTCCCTGTTCTTGGTGGATCACGGCATCCTCTCCGGCATCCAAACCAATGTCATCAACGGGAGACCTCAGTTCTCAGCAGCCCCAATGACCCTGCTGTACCAGCGCCCAAGAGGTGGACCCTTATTGCCTCTTGCCATCCAGGTCTGCCACTAGACACGGGGCAGGGCAGGGATGGGGAGGGTCCCAAGGAATGACTGGCACACACTCATGGTTGCCTCTGCCCTCATGGGTCTCCCACCCCAGCTAAGCCAGACTCCCGGGCCCGACAGTCCCGTCTTCCTGCCCAGTGATGAGAAGTGGGACTGGCTGCTGGCCAAGACGTGGGTACGCAATGCTGAGTTCTCTGTGCATGAAGCCATCACACACCTGCTGCACGCACACCTGCTGCCCGAGGTCTTCTCCCTGGCCACACTGCGCCAGCTGCCTCATTGCCACCCGCTCTTTAAGGTTAGTGGCTCACCAAGGTGGCTCAGCCTATGACCGAGTCTCTGAACCCCTGCACCTTGTCCTGACCCTCACAGTCCCTCTTCTGAGCAGCTTCTCCCAGGTGGCCCTGTCTATCTAAGTGGCCTCTGTTATTGCACTGAGGACTGGGATGCAGAGCCCTTACTGCACCGTGACAGCATCTCCCTGCAGCTGGGAGCCCCCTTCTTGGCAGGCCCTGAGCTGGAGGAAAGGTAGATACTGTACCCCACAAAGGCTTCTTTCTTAGAGCAAACCAGATGGGATTGGATACTGCTGAAGAAGCCTAAGTCTCAGGACAGGCAACCTGGAGCTAGAAGATGCAAAAGTAGACATGGGGCTTTCAGCGACCAACAGGTTTTCTATAGCTCATTCCAGAGTTGGGAAAGTCTTACATGGGAGAACCATGTGCTCTAGAGTGGACTCTGTCAGTCCCCTGGACTCTCAGTGCCTTCAGAGGACAGATTCATTTCTCCCTCAGATTTGCATCTCCTCTAAGGAAGACAGGACTTCACCTTACCTGGCTACCAGGCTCTCATGGCTATTTAAATGGTCCCCTGGGTAACTCATGCAGGCCCCCCCTTTGTGCTATTCATTCTGTACAGATTCTGGCCATCTGCAGTTCCCAAGGTCTGGAGCTCAGAGATGGGCTCTGGGGCACAGTTCCACACAGCCAGGCCCATGGTGCTCTGCCTGCCTGTGACTTAGGAAGTCATAGTGTTCATCCAAATATCATCTTCATTTGACAAAATGATCTGGTCCCCAACATGCCTGGTGGATGCAGAACAAGATGCTGGAGGCTTTCAGCTCCGATCTCCAGATCTGAAGGGCTGACCCTTATTCTGAGCCATCCCCTCTGGCCCTTGTTATCTCTTTCTGGGTGACTCATAAGGAAGGTGCCTCTCTTGGGAAGATCTAGGGCCACCTCCAGCTCTGCTGTCTCCTGTCTGTTACAGCTCCTGATTCCGCATACAAGGTACACCCTGTACATTAACACACTGGCCCGAGAGCTGCTCATTGCTCCTGGGAAGGTGGTGGACAGGGTAAGAGTTGCCTTAGGGAGGGTGTAGAATGGTCTACTCCTTCCACTGGACAAATCCAGAGTTCTGGGGGTAGGAGTGACCTGTGGGTGTGCTACCTCCTGCTTCTGGAGAAAGGTGCGGGTGCCAAGGGTCCTATCTCCCAGTCCACAGGCCTTGGCATTGGAGGCTTCTCTGAGCTGATCCAGAGGAGCATGCAGCAGCTGAACTATTCAGTCCTTTGTCTGCCTGAAGATATCCGAGCCCGTGGAGTTGAAGATATCCCAGGCTACTACTACCGAGACGATGGCCTGCGGGTCTGGGAGGCAGTGGAGCAGTGAGGAGGGCTGTCCCTAGGGATCCAGGAGGCTCAGGAAGACTGAAAGAGTGGGATGGAGAGGGAGGAGGAGGGAGGGATGTGAGAACAGTGGGCAGGACGCTTCCCAGAAAGGGAAAGACTGCAGGCAGGGACTGAACCCAGGTGCACTCTGCAGATTTGTCTCTGAAATAATCAGCATCTACTACCCGAGTGATGTGTCTGTCCGAGATGACCAGGAGCTTCAGGCTTGGGTGAGAGACATCTTCTCCAATGGTTTCCTGGGCCAGGAGAGCTCAGGTATGTGGACCTCTGCCCTTGAGCCCCACACTTAGGCCTCTGCAGCTAGGTTCTCAGGACCGCAGCAGCCTCAGCCCGGGCCCTGCCCTCTTCTTCACAGGTATGCCCTCCTCACTGGACACCCGGAAAGCTCTGATTCGGTATACCACCATGGTAATGTTCACCTGCTCAGCTAAACATACAGCTGTCAGTTCAGGGCAGGTAGGAGAGGTCAGCACTAGGGTGGCAGGTGGGAGAGAGTTGGCTCCTCAGCCTCATGTTGTCCTCTCGGCCTTCAGTTTGATTCCTGTGTTTGGATGCCCAACTTACCATCCACCATGCAGCTGCCACCACCCACTGCCAAAGGTCAGGCGAGTCCTGAAGGTTTGGTAGCCACCCTCCCTCCAGTGAATGCCACATGTGACATCATCATTGCCCTCTGGTTGCTGAGCAAGGAGCCTGGTAACCGAGTGAGTATGGATGTTCTTTGTCCTCCTAGGCCCTCAGGCAATTTAGTCCTGTTAACCCCCCCAAGTGCCCCAATGGGATGGTGAGAGAGAGAGAGAGAGAGGGAGAGAGGGAGAGAGAGAGAGAGAGAGAGAGAGAGAGAGAGATCATGCACCTTTAAAACTTAGAGAGCTGGGCATGGTGGCACACACCTATAATCCCAGTATCCCAGTATTTGGGATGCTGAGTCAGGAGGATTTCCATGAATTCAAGGCCAATCTGGGTCACAGAGTTCAAGACCAGCCCAGAAAACATAGCAGGACACAGTCTCACAAAGCCAAAAAATTAAAATAAAAGCAAAAATGAAGAAAACCTTGGCGAAAGCTATAGCTCAGCAGCACATGTATCTGCCTAGCAAGCGTAAGGTTCTGAGTTCAATTCCCAGTACAAAAATAAAAAGAAAGGATAGCTCAGCAGATTAAAGCACCTGCAAGCAGATGCAGGGCCTGGGGGTTCAATCCCTGGGGCCTGCAGTACGGGCCCCACCCCCAGGGTGTGCTGAGACAGCAATTGAGACTGGTGGTGCGCACCTGTAATCCCAGCTCTTGGGGGGCTGTAAACAGGAGGATCACTATGAATTCAGTCTACTGGAGAGACCCTAAACACCCTGTACACCCTTCCCTAAAATACAAAAAAAAAAAAAAATAATAATAATAAATAAGAAAGAAAGAAAGGAAACCTTGGAATTAAACATTCTCAAGAGCTTCCTGCCCATTATCTTCACTTGGAGAAGATAGTTTATGGAAAGGGGCATGAATTAGGCTAAGGGAGGCTGTTTCAGAGCCCTAGGGTAGAAGCTATGGGTCAGAACCAGCTAAGGCAGGCCACGGGAGTCTCCGCAGCCCACTCACCCAGCCCGTGGTTCTCCTCAGAGGCCCCTAGGTACATACCCAGATGAGTACTTCACAGAGGAGGCCCCACGAAGGAGCATTGCCACCTTCCAGAGCCACCTGGCCCAGATATCCAGGGACATCAGGAAGCGGAACCAGGACCTGAAGCTACCTTACACCTACCTGGACCCTCCCCTCATTGAGAACAGCGTCTCCATCTGAATCCCCAGAGAACACATCTCTTATGAATTTTTTTTTTTTTTCCTTTTTTAAAATGTATTTAGGACAGAGTCTACAAGGTCTCACTGGACTCAGTGATTCTCCTGTTTTCAGTCTCCCAAGCTCTGGGATTACAGGAGCGTGCCGCCACGGCCAGTCTCAGTGAAGGCCTCAGTGCACCCCAGGGGGGATTTTTTTAACCTTGATTTCTGTGCTAACATTTATCTTTTTGACCACTTTGCTCTAGACTAACTGGCGCCAGAAAAAAAAAAAATTCACCAGGAAAAAAAGTCCCTCTGTGCCTCTTCTGGGACAACCAAACCCCATGTAATTTGTCCCAGCACCTACACTCATGCACACATATGTGCGCATGTGCACATATGCCCACCAGAGAGAGAAAATCAAAACAGAGCCAGGCATAGTGGCACATGGCTGCAATCCCAGCTTTTGGGAGGCTGAAAAAGGATCACAAGTTTGCATCAGCCTTGGCAACAAAGACCCAACTTCAGAATAAAAAGGCCTAGGGGCCAGGGAGATGGCTCAGTGGAATTAGCACTTCCCTGGCAAGTGGAAGGACCCGAGTTCAATCCCTGGTTCCACAAAAAAAAAAGAATAAAAAGGTCTAGAAGGGTGTGGGTGGGTAAAATGCTTGCCTAGCCCAGTACTGCTTGAAAAAAAGATTCAGAGAACAGACTCTCATGGGACAGTGTCATGAAGCCCTTAGAGACTTCTCAATAACTTGATTTAAAGGGAAGTCACCATAGAGGCTGCTCAACAACACAAGAAGTGACTCAGTTTACCCCTGCCCAAGACGTTGGTCCTAACCTATTGCCTTGCTTTAAAATGAATAAAGCACTAGGGAAAGGCCACTGGCAGGCGGCGCTCCTCTTCCAGGTTTCATTACCAGAGAATTAGAAACTATGAATATAATCACCAGTCAGAACTTGCCTACTGGATTCTGTCTTCAGCAAAGGAGCGCAACATTTTGTACAAATTCTTTAATTCTACTTTTTTTTTTCCTCTTTCAGACTCAGAGAGCATTCATTAAAGTAGCAAATGATTTCACCCAATGATTTTGATTGTCATTTCTGCCTCATATGCAAGATATTAATGTCTTGGGTTTTTAGCTTCACTAAAACATATTTTATAAAATAGTGGCCTGCGTGTCACCAGGAGACTGAGCAGACCCGTGCGTGGAAAAGGGCAGCATGGACTTCAGGCAGCACTTCAAGTTCGTGCTCATCGAGACTGGGCCAAAAGTGGTCTAGAGCTTTGCGTCTCTTAAAATTATTTTATTTTAACCAATAAACAATTCTCACTCATGAAAACCGACAAAGGATTTCCTGCCTCCAAAACTGAGTGCTTTGAGGAATTAAAAGTTAACCTCTGTGGTTTCAGAAAAGACCAGAAATCCTAGGTAACTAGGACACAAGAACAAATTCTCCCAGACACTGTAATGGGATTATGCTGAACCCACCAGTTTTGGTCCTTGACTTACCTTCATTGTACAGGCATGGAAGCGTGCACATATAATCCCAGCACTCAGCAGGTTGAGGCAGGAGAATTGCTGTGAATTTGAGGTCAGCCCAGACTACATGATGACTTTAAGACCAGCCTAAATTACAGAGCAACAAGCCGGGCGTGGTGGCGCAGGCCTGTAATCCCAGCACTCGGGAGGCTGAGGCAGGAGGATTGTTGTGAGTTCGAGACCAGCCTGAGCTACAAAGTGAGCTTAAGGCCAGCCTGAACTGCATAGTAAGACCCTGTCTCAAAAAGACAAAAAAAAAAAAAAAAAAAATTACAGAGCAACACCCTGTCTCAAAGAGAAAAATACCTTCTTTGGTATGCAGAGTCTGTGAAAGAAGGTCCATTTGGCTTACCTTGGAAGGGCAGAGACCAGCATTCTGCAGAAAGGTGGGGCTCACCACGTACCTCACGTACTTCTCCAGAACATTTTCTAGCCAACATTTCAGTTAGGTTGGGGCCACACGACTCAATGGTCAATGCACTGCGCAAGGAAGTGACGTCTTCCTACACCAGGCAGTTGTGAGCTGGAGGGCCCCCTCTGCCCTGCCACCATCCTGCTGGCCCCCTTGTAGGCATGTCCCGGGTGATGTGGTCCCTGTCCTTACCCCTACCACTGGCTGCAAGCTCAGGAGGATGGCTGCCCGCCAAGGCTCCCAGCAGCCCGCAGTCTCTCCGTACATATGTATCGAATGAAGGAAAGAACACACAAATAATTCCTAAAACCCTGTGGTGTTCTCATCTGCTTACCAGTGTCTCCCTGGCCACACTAACACAGGAGAAACAGAAACAATTGTTGGCTTAGTGTGCTAGATGGAGGGAAAAATGATGGTTGCACACGTGGATGAGTAGATGAGCTGGAGAACAGTGGAGCTCCAGCAATAAACCGGTGTCTATTTCAACTGCAGCCGAGCTATCATATGGAGAAACTGGAGAATCCAGGGGTGTTCAGCAGTGGGAATCCAAGCAGCCAGTCCTCACTGCCCAGGCTCTGTGAACCTCTGCCCACCCTGCCACACATCCATCACACACTCCCCTAGTCCTTGAGCTTTTGGCTGACTAGCCACGAAAAGAAAAGATAATTAAAGGGGGAAATAGCCCACCTTCAGAGTGGAGGTCCTTAGGACCAGAGTGGACAACACCTCATAGGCACAGGAGCACTGGGCATTCCAGGCCCAAAATCATGCTACAGAAGCCACCCTCCTCAGTTGGATCAGCTGGCTAGAAGTGGGGGACTAGGCTACCATCCCAGGCTCCCGCTCTACCACCCCAGCTCTTTCAATTGAGAAATGGTGGGGGTGGGGGGGGGATTGTGGAAAAGAAAGAAAGGGTAGAAGATGGAAGGTTCCGGAAGTAGGGCAGGAGCCCAGCTTACTTCCTTCCCAATGTTCCAGGACAGAATGGAGTAAGTCAGGAGGGAGAGAAGAAGACATAAGAATGCGAATCCTATAAATTCAAAACATATCAGGAAGGAAGCTGGGGTGGAGGGTAGCTCAATAATACAGCATCTGCAGGCACCCACAAAGTAGGAGTTCAGTCTCCAGAAATACACACACACAGAGAGAGAGAGAGAGAGAGGGAGAGAGAGAGAGAGAGAGAGAGAGAGAGAGAGAGAGAGAGAGAGAGAGAGAAGAACAAAGAATAGAGCAGGAAGTTCACAAAAGATCATTTATAAAATAAGCCTAAGTGTTGAGTACACATGTGAAGAGCTTTTGAACCTGATAGGGCATTAGGGAAGTGTATTCAGGGTCCTTGAGTTTGGTATGACCCCATCACAGTGTAACTTGCAAGGAAATTTCCTTGGAAGTCCCAACATTTAAAAGTTAGCTCAGTGTTTATAGTTCCAGCTTAAACTTCCTGACTGGCCTGGGCAACATAGTAAGATCTATGTCTCTTTAAAAAAAAAAGTTTGCAGGTCAGCCAAATAGCTCAGTGGATTAAAGCACCTGCAAGCATGTGCAGGGGCTGGGAGTTCAATCCCTGGGCCTCCATACCATCCTCCGGGTGTGCTGAGACAGCAATTGACACCGGCTGTTGTGGTGCGTGCCTGTAATCCCAGCTCTTGGGAGGCTATAAACAGGAGGATCACTATGAGTCCAATCTACCAGTGAGACCCTGAACACCCTGTAGACCCTTTCCTAAAATTAAAAAAAAAAAAAAGTTTGGCTTCTGCTCCTACCTTTGCTCTTTGCGGCTTTCTGTCACCATGAATTGTTGCCCTCTGCCATGTGCCCTTCTATCTTGGAGCCAGCCAAGTATGCACAAAACCTCCACAAACTGTGAGCTAAATAAACCTTTTTTTCCTTAAAAAAAGAAGTTTAATCTAGCAAAAACATTTATAAGAAGACATCCTTCTGAAAACTACCATATTTTCACAGAAAAAGTTTACTGGGATGTCCTGTGAAATATATTTATAATAGGAAACAATTGTAAAATCTAAATATCCATCAGGATGAAATACTAAAAACATTAAGAAACAGTTTTACTGTGGAGATAATTCAGCTATTTTACATTTATTTATCTTTAGTTCTGGAGACAAGATCTCGCTTTGTGGTTCAGAATGAACTTGAATTCACTATGCAGCTAAGACTGGCCTGGAACTTGTGGCAATCTTCCTGCCTCAGCCTCCAGAGTGCTATGGTTACAGGTGTGCACTACCATACCTGGCTAATGTACTATTTTAAAGGCAACAATCCCTAAATGCTAAAATGGGAGAAACATCTGTGATGTACTGCTCTGTCAGGAGACAAGCCATATAATAATAGAAAAGAGTTTTCTTTTCTTTCTTTTCTTGTGTGTATGCGGTCATGGGGACTGAACTCAAGACTTTATACTGAGCTAAATCCCCAACTCTTTCATTTCTTGTTTTGAGAGAGTCTCATTAAGTTGATAAATTTCCCTGACTGAGTGCTGTTATGCACTGCTTAGAACAGGAACCAGATCAGCCAGATTGGAATGTAAGAGCCTTTATTACTGAGCTCAGTGCCTCCAGACACTTCTCACACAGGAGAAGACTGATCGGCTCCTAGCCTGGGAAGCAAGGAGCTTGTAAAATGAAAGTCACATAGCTAAGGTGTCCTTCACAGTTATGTAGAAGTTGCCTGTGTGGGGGCTGGTTGAATAAGTTGTTTTTACAAGATACCTCTTTTGTGTGTGTGTGTGTGTGTGTGTGTGTGTGTGTGTGTGTGTGTGTGTGTGTGTGTGTAGAAGCGGGGATTGAACTCAGGCCCTTGCACTTGCCAGAGAAGCGCTTATTCCACTGGGCCATCTCCGTAGCCCCACAAGATACATCTTAAACTGACTATGTTTACAGGAATTAGATAATGGAGGGGAGGGAGATAGTTACTCATTACTGAACAGCCTTAAAGAGAGGGTGAGAACACATTCCTTAGAGTAGATACAGGAAGCATAAGGGAACCTAATAGTTTTTCATAGTTATAGCACAAAATTCAGTTGACCCATTACAGATGCCAACTGCCAATCCTCCTGCTTCAGTTCCCCAAACTGTTGGGCTTATAAGCATGGGCCATCGACCTCTTGGCAGCAAAGGATTTCTTATTTTTAAATCTTTTTATTTTGTTGGTACAGGGTCTTACTACACAGCCGGGACTCATAGTGATCCTCTGTCTCAGCCTCCCTAGCACGGCAGCCCAGGGCTCCAGGACAGCACAGCATGCAGTACTGGGGATCAAACTTGGGTCCTTGTGCTTGCCAGCCCAGCAAAAGATTCCTTTTATGTTTCATTTTTTTTTTTTTTTTTTTGAGACAGTGTCTCACTGTGTAGCTCAGGCTGGTCTCGAACTCACAACAATCCTCCTGCCTCAGCCTCCCGATCCTTTTATGGTTAAAAAAAGCTAAATGTGTAAATGAAGTCAAATTCAAAGGAAAAAATATGGAAGGATGCATGCCCACCTGCTATTGAGAAAAGGTGTGCCTTTTATGAATATTTAATTTTCTAGGGAAAATGTATCACTGCTTAACTTAGCTATTTATTATTAATAAAGACCTCAGGCTCTGTGATAGTCATGTAATTTGGGTCCAATTACACACAAATGATTTCTATTCAGTAAAAACAATAACCCCAAAGAATGTTATTTATTGTTGTATGACATTAACTAGTTTTGTATCTAACCCAGTAATTACATCACAATATTCCCTTATTGTGCTGGGTATACATGACCAGCATTTCTTTTTTTTTTTTTTTTTTTTTTTTTTTTTTTTTTTTTTTTTTTTTTTTTTTTTTTTTGCAGAACAAGGGATTGAATCAACTGTCCTTAAAACCATTTAGAAAATATCTTTAATTTGTATTTATTCTGACTTTATACGAATTATGCTTTTAATTTTAAAATAATTATCCTTTGAAGCTGGCATGGTGGAACATGCCTATAATTCCAGCGCTCGGAGAGGTTGGGGAAGGAAGAGGATGAATTGGACCCTTTCTCTATTAAAAAGGAGAGGGGCTGGGATTGTAGCTCAGTGTCAAGTCTCTGGGTTCAATTCCATATATATAATATATGTGTATTTAAAAAAAAAAAAACAGGTTAGAGAGTGGAGTCCTAGAGCTCCTCCCTTCTTCCCTCACAGCCATCTCTTCTAGCGCCACCCCTATTTTTGCTCACGCCCATCCACGCTGCACTTTGCACAAGCATCCGCTCCCTCACTACCCGGGGATGTTAGGAAACAGAGCACCCCAACCACTATGCACACCTGGAGAACTGTGAGGCCTGGGACAGACACCTGAGCAAGGCCTGGCTGGCCTAGGACAGTGGGGGAAAACTTGGAATTTGTTACCCCAAGGAGAAAACAGGAACATTGCCTCCGGGGCTGGGCGTGGACCCCCTGGAGACCTGGGAGCGCCAGTTCTCTGGGCAAGGAGCCCAAGTGAGCTACCTGCAGGAGGAGCGGGGACTGTCTTCAGAGCTGGAAAGAGACTGGGAACCCCTAGGGTCGGGAGAGCCCGAAGCCCGCGCGGAAGGCCGAGGTTGGCTCGGAGGGCAGCTGCCGAGGACTCTAGGTGGAGCCATCTCCCGAGGGCGCCGGGTCACCGGAGTCCAAGCTAGGCGCCCCGATCTCCCAGAACCTCTCGCCCCGTCTCCCCACGTAGACTCAAAGGCCCTCGGCCCGGCCCGCCCCGCGAGCTCAGGACCCCGGCCTGCAGCTCCCCCGCCGCCCCTCCTGCAGCTCTTGCAGCACCCTCGGCAGCCTGCTGTGGACGAGAACGGGGTGCACGTGGTCACCGGCTCCTTTCTGGACTCGGGGATCTGAGAGGACGTGTCGGTGAGCCTGATGGAACCTGCAAGGGAGAACCTAGCCCTGCCGCTGGACAGCCTCGGGAAGAACTTCAGCCAGGGCGAGCGCCCGCGCCACTCACGAAGGTCCCCTCGCTTGCCACCGCTCTGCGCCCAAATGAGCCTTCTATCCCCAACCCAGGAGGTGGAGTTAGAGGCGACGCTTCCGGAGGAAGGGGCCCAGTGCTGCTGCTGCGCGTGCACGAGGCGCCCCTGCTGCTGCCAGCTCGCTTGGGCCCCTGATCCCCAGCCCCTGATCCCAACGCCTAGTTCTTCGCGGGCGGGCGGATTCTTTTTTTTTTTTTTTTTTTTTTTTTGTCTTTTTGAGACAGGGTCCCACTATACAGTTCAGGCTGGCCTTAAGCTCACTTTGTAGCTCAGGCTGGTCTTGAACTCACAACAATCCTCCTGCCTTAGCCTCCCGAGTGCTGGGATTACAGGCCTGTGCCACCACGCCCGGCTTCGGGCGGGTTCTAGCTGCAGCCGCAGGGCGCCGCTCCCGGGACTGCAGAGGGTGGGGACGGCAGGAGAGGGGAGAGCTGCCGGCAAGCAGGCGGCAGAGGAGGAGGGACACGGGAGGCCAAAGTGCACTGGTGTGGGCCGGGGTGACAAGGGGGTGGGGGATGAGAGGACAGAGAAGAATCATACGTGGGGTGAGGCATTGGAAGACTAATGGGGAAGGAAGGACCTGTTTGAACAGAGACTGGGTAAGAATGTGGAGGGATGGAGTGAAGAGAAGGCAGAAGCTGTTGGAAAAAGGAGGATGGTGAGACAGGAAAGGACTGACAAGTGGGGCCCAGGGGCCAGGGCTGAGTCCCGACCTTCTCTTTTCTCTTCCCACCAACTCTATTCTATGCTCCCCTTCCAGGAGCCTTGGCTGTTGAGTTGGATTGATGCACAGCAAGGGGCAAACTCCAGCTGCAGGGGCCCTGAATGGAGAAGGGGACCAGTTTGGGCTTCTCTATCCCTGGAGGAAGAGGTGTAAGAGAACAAGAGGCTCGGGGCTTGGGGCCACTGCCCGCTTCAGAGAAACCTCCACCCTAGACCCTGGGAGAGCAGGAGAAGTTGGGGTACGGAGGGGTAAGGACAAGAGCTATCCTTTTCTCATTCTTTCCCTGCCCCAAACAAAGTCATCTGACAGGACCAGACACCCTCTGCTCCTTGTCCAGTTTCAGGCCAAAGTTAGAGCAGCTCAGGGGTCTTGGAGCTGGTGGCTCCTAGGGTCCCCAGCTCTTGCACACCCCTCTACTTTCTTTTCTGGAAACAAACTCCTCTGCTCCTGCCCTCTGAAGTCAGCTGGGCCTCAGAACAGACCAAGACAGCATATCCAGGCATATGCCATTATACTCTTTCACGAGCTCCCAGGCCTGAAGTGTTCCCTAAACAACCAGGTCAGGGACCCAGCTCCGTAACCTTGTCTAGCCCCTTGGGGTACCATCAGCCACTCTCTGTCATCCCCATGTCTGACCCTGTTTGGGTGAGTGACTTGTTCTCAGGGATACCCTTCTGTCCAGATGCTGAAAACCTCAAGAAGCTTGATCCTAAGCTGTACTATGTCACCAAGAAAGTAGACCATAAGTCCCACCTTTCCTCCACCCCCCTGTGAGCCTGCCTGGCCTCCACCTGGCATCTATTTTCTGGATGCACCTGGGCTCTCTTCGATGACATTCTGTCTCTCTGCAGGAGCATTTTTCTCAAGCTGGAGGGACTGCTGGGCCATCCAAGGCCCTGGAGGAGCCTTGATGACATCCAGGGCACCTTCATCTTCCCCCAGGTCTGTGGTGTGAGGGAGGGTGAGCAGGCTGTGGCCCTCATCTGTCCTGAGTAGTGTACTCCCTGTCAGCCAGAGTTGCTAGCCAGATGGCCTCTGTGTGGGAAAAACAGATGGCAGGGCCTGAGGGGCCCTGGAGGATACTCCCCTGCTGCCATCACCACCCCCGTGTACTCCCTACTGCTTCATCCACACAGTCTCACCTACTAGAGCTTCTAAAAAGACTTACACACTCTTCCCGGCCCAAGTCTGCAGGTTGAGCTGGAGGTGAGAGAACCAGGGATCCAATCTCCTTTTCCTGCCTTCTAGCACCCTCAGGAGCCCACATGTCCATGCTCCCAATTCCCCCCGTCTTTGTCTTTTCCATCCAGCTCTGGCTACCCTTTACCTTTTCCTGATCCCCTCAAGACCCCCCACTCTCAGCCTGCCCAGCCATTGCTCTGGACCAGTCACACCTGCTCAGCACTCAAAGAAGGGTGTGGTCCTGAGAGTTTTGAAAGTGCAGGTGGCAGGGCTGAGTGGGGATGCCCTCTCTGCTCCTTGCACAGCTTAGTGCACTGGCTGAGGCCCACAGCTCAACACCATGGTGATGAACTTGCTGCCATGATTACTGGCAGTGCCCTCCTGCCAGTTTGTTGTGCGTTCCCAAGAGCTGCCGGCTCTCCCCAGTCTGGACCACTGGGATGAGATGATTCCTCTGCCTCCTGGGCTGACCCCCAAAAGGGGCTCACTTCCTTCACTCCCTTCACTCATTGATGCCAGGCCAGGCCTTCCCCATATTTGGGTAGAAAGCCTCTTTGGAACTAGAAGGTAGTTCTGGGATGGAATCCAGAGGCCAGATGACGAGCTCCAGAGAATGAGATTCCTTCAAGTGAACTAACTACTCGCAGCTTTTGAGTGACTCCCTCCCTCTCCCCAAAGCTTGCCTGGAACTGCCTCAGTGCTGGGAACCATAATCTGTAGTAAAGGGAGCTCAGGGGTCCAAGACCATTGCATGGCTGCCCTGTGGGCTGGGAGGTATGTGGCAGGAAGATCCACAAATGGGATGGTGCCCTTCTGCCAGTTTGTTGTGTGCTCCCAAGAGGAGGCTCAGGTTCCTTCCCTGAAAAAAAAAAAATTGATAATAATAATCTCTTTAAGAAGTGAGTGGCTTGGCCAAGGAGATAGCTCAGTGGTATAAGCACTGCCTGGCAAGACCAAGATCCCAAGTTCCATCCCTGATACTGAGGGGGGAATAGAAGTAAATGGTTTGAGGCCATCTCCACTGTGTAGCCCAAAGTCACGCAGATTCCCTGTTGTGGGAAGCAGAGACCAGAAGGACAAGGTGATGCAGAAATACCTCCAGGAAAGAGTTATTCTTTGAACTGCTGAAGACATGATTGAACTGCCAAGGGCCTGAGTTTTGAGTCAGGTTTTTTTTTTTTTAATGTATTTAGGACAGGGCCTATAGGGCCTACAGGGTCTCACCATATAGGTTGGACTTGTTTTCAGCCTCCCAAGTACTGGGATTACAGGCGCATGCCCCTACGCCCAGTCTCAATCACCATCTCAGTGCGCTACAGGGGTGGGGCTGGCACGGCATGCCAGGGATCGAGCCCTGGCCGGTCACTGTGTTCTGCCTAAGCAGGCACTTTAGTCCACTGAGCTAACTGGTCAGTCCTTGAGTCAGTTTTGATACTGAGGTCAGGATACAATTTTCCTTGGGCTATCACAACTTTTGAACCAACATGGAAATCAAGCAGGACAAACCAGAAAGAGTAGAAAAAGCCCAAGTAGGTAGGGGCTGGAGCGCTTTAGAGATGTGATGCCCACACTAGGAATGCAGCATCCGGAAGACACCACCTTCCTGTCCCCACCGGTCCCCAGGGTCCCAGCTGTGAGTCACAGAGAGGTTAGTTAAGGGTGCACAGTCAGAGAACAGACCATGTGGTCTGGACCATGGCCATAGTGCTGGGCTCCGCCTTCCAGTTTCCTCCCTGACACCTGCCCTCCCTTGTCCCCTCGCTCCAGCTCACTCAGACCCCTGGCCCAGATAGTCCCATCTTCCTACCCAGTGGCTCAGCTGAGGACTGGCTCCTGGCCAAGACCTGGTGCAACCCTCAGAGTTCCTGGCGCATGAGGTGTTCATTCATCCACATCGTACCCACTTCATGGCAGAGGCCTTTGCTCTGGCCCTGTTGCAGCAGCTGCCCACGCACCACCCCATCTTCAGGGTAGGGAGGAGGCCTCATCTCTGTGTGTGGAGCTGCAGGAGACCTGGGGCCGCCTCTCCTCACCCCTGGCTTTGGCTCTTTTTTTTTTTTTTTTTTTTTTTTTTGTCTTTTTGAGACAGGGTCTCGCTATGCAGTTCAGGCTGGCTTTAAGCTCACTTTGTAGTTCAGGCTGGTCTCGAACTCACAACAATCCTCCTGCCTCAGCCTCCCGAGTGCTGGGATTACAGGCATGCGCCACCACGCCCGGCTCTGGCTTTGGCTCTTGAAGGCTGTGCATTCCTCATTTTCACTGTACCATCCCTGTCAGCATCCAGGCTCACACCAGATTCTGTGCCAGGAAAACTTACCAATAGGGTCAGGGCCAGGAGGCACGGGTCCCTGTATTTGGCAGAGAGGCATAAAGAGGATGAGGTTTGCTCCAGGCCACTATCCCCCCAGCCTACAGCAATGGGCTTTCTACTTATTACAGGTCATATCCCCAGGATGGGAAGGCTCCTTGGAACTGATAGACAGAGGGCTGGCCGCTGTTACCTAGCACTCCCTGTGCCTACCCCCGTAGCTGGCTGACCATGAGATTCAGGACCTCCCCAGCTACTACTACCAAGATGATGCACCCAGGATCTGGGCAGCCACTGAGGCACGAACCCTCCCTGGCACCTGAGGGTTCCAAGCCTCTCACCATCCTCAATGCCTCTGAGATTTGCTACTTTCTCCCGCCTCTTGCCAAAACACCTGTGGTCTCTGTGTCTTCCAGTTTCATTGTCTTCTGCCCAGCAGTGTGGCCTGGAGCAGGCCTCTTAGCCTATTCTTCATCTGACTATCTCTTCATCTTGCCTACCTCTTCTCTTCAACTGGGAATGATAAGAACACTTGCTATGAGAGTCAACTGGCAAAGCCTAAGGACAAACCTCAGCAAACAAGAAGAGTTCTAGGGCTGGAGGCAAGACAGCTCAGTGGACTACAGTGCCTGCTTAGGCAAGCTTAGGCAAGCACAGGGACCACAGGGACCACAGGGACAGCATGTAATCCCTGGCATTACATGCTGTGCCAGCCCCACAGGCCATGCCAGCCCAGCCCCCAGGCTGAACCAGCCACAGAATCTGGGCGTAGTGGCCCCAGAGCCAGGCATAGTGGCATAATCCCAGCACTGGGGAAGCTGAAAACAAGAGGATCACTATGAGCCTGAGATGTGTAGTGAGACCCTGTAACAACCAAATAAATAAATAAAGTATTCTAATATTGTCTCCATAGTGCTGAGTTTCCCCGCACAAAATCTCCTCAGGGTATACATTTGGCCTCCACTATCGTGCTCAGGTCTTCTTGATGTCTGGCTTTATGATTCTCCAGCTCCTGCCACTAGCCTGCACCATGACCTCCCCCTGGGATTCGTGGCAATGGTGCTGCTCATAGCTCTGTTTCTGGCCACACGGAGCAATGCATTGCCCTCAGAGAACGCCCTCTCTTTCCATTCTTTTGCCCTGGCACATACTGAGAGGTGAAGTGCCACTTTCTCCTTCTCTCCCTAACTAGCACTTCCTGCTTCAAGCTCAGCTCATACTCTGCCTCCCCTTTGAAGTCTTCCAGAATTGTCCCTGTGAAATACACCTAGCAGCAGCTCCCAGTGCCAACACCCTTTTTCATGGTGGCTAGGCATGCCCTTCCCTGGCTGGAGATGGATGGCTCTTTGGATATCCTTCCTGTGGCTAGATCTGGCTCCTGGTGTGGGGACTTCAATGCCCACAGGACCAGGAAGCAGATAAAAGGTAGAAAAGGCAGGTGAGCAGGGACTGTGACCAGCGGTGAACTCATGTTTGATGGAGATGATGGGGACCCAGCCATGATTGTTGCCAGATTTTCATGATTTTCAAGAGAAGACAATCATCTAATATTTAAATGCAGGCTAGTAGCTGGGTGTGGTGGTGCATGCCCGTGCTCCCAACATACAGGAGGCTGAGGCAGGACCCTATCTCAAAAAACTCCAATGATTCTATCTATCAATTCGGGCAAGTGCTTCAACTTCAAAAATAAACACAGAACAACTTGTGAGCTAATCAAGATCCATCTGCAGACCAGGTGGGGCCCTCAACCTGCGTAAAATCACAGCTTCCTGGTTTGAAACTCAGCTTTCAGTTCACGCTGTGTGCTTTGCCATTTTCCTTCCTCAGCCTCAGTTTCCTCTTTTTGAGGAAGCTGGTCTCACTGACTCCTTCATTATAACCTATTACCCTTGGGCAGCTTTGGGTTATTGGGACACTTTACTTGGATTCCTGGATCCTCAGCTTTGTAACCAATATTGTTGACTTCTATGGAGCTCCAGGCCTGAGGGTTTCTAAGCAGCATGAGATCAGGTAAGGGTTCCAGCCTGGCCTCCTACCCTCCAGATCCCACTTCCGCAGGGCAGCAGACTCTTGGGTCCCTCCTCCGCTCCCTCTGCCCCCTCTGCCCCACTCCCTCTTCCCTGGACAGCTGTGTTGACCTCACCCAGTATCTCACCATGATTGTCTTCACCCCCTCAGCCCAACCTGCTGCCATCGATAGAGACCATGCAAGCAAGTGGCAGACCTAGAAGGACAAACAGGGTAACAGGAGAAATGGGCCCAGCAGGAGCTCTGTGTTAACTGAATTTGGTGAGGTCAGTATGAATTCAGTTCCTGGATGCCCAATATTTCTACAACTGTCTTTTCTACCCGCTGCTAAAGGCCAGACAGACCTGATGGTCACACTCTCCACTGTCAGTGTCACCTGCCATGACCTTGTGCTCTTCTAAGGGGCACTAACAATGAAACCAAAGACATTGTAAGCCACAAACATGGTGGGGATGAGAAGCGTCTCAGGTCTCAGCTTCCAGGGGAGTGAAGAGGAAGGGAAGGGAGGGTTCACCAAACAGGCTGGCTCCTAGGTGGGCTAAGGTGGGTGTGGTTTAGGGTAGTGTGGATTCCTAGCACATGGCCCATAAAGTGATCTGCGTTTCAAAATGCTCTTGGCTTGAGGTGGCTTAGGTTTTCTGCAGGCAGGAGGGCCTCTGCCTAGATGGGCGAGTAGTTTATATTTCAAGCTGAAGGGTCTTGGGGGAGTCTGGTCCTGCTGGGTGGGCAGGGCTTGAGTGGACTGTCTCCTGATAAGGAGTGCTTCAGATAGACCAAAATCATCGTGAGTTAAAAGACAGATTCGAGGTGCCAGGTTAACACCCTTCTCACTGTCCCCAGCATCGGCTGGTCCCTACCCAGATAAGCCTTTCCCCGAGGAAGCCCCAAGGCGCCACACTACTGAGTTCCAGAGCACCTGGCCCAGATCCCCAGGAGCAACCAGGGCCTACTGTTGCCCTACACCTACTTGGACCCCACTAAAGTGGAAGATAGCATCGCCGTGTAAGCCTAGCCTGTAACTGACAGGTGTGTGTATGCGCATGCGCGCACACAGAGTGCTGTGCGCTCCCAGACCCAGGGTTCTTTTTTTTTTTTTTTTTTTTTTTGAGACAGGGTCTCACTATGCAGTTCAGGCTGGCCTTAAGCTCACTTTGTAGCTCAGGCTGGTCTCGAACTCACAACAATCCTCCTGCCTCAGCCTCCGGAGTGCTGGGATTACAGGCATGCGCCACCGCCCAGGACCCAGGGTATTTGAAGTGATTTTATTGGAAAATAAAAGGGGGCAGAGCGAGAGGCGAAGCAAGTGAGCCATCCTAGATCGAAATGCTATTCTCAATCAGTACAGGGTCCAGGTAGTTATATGGAAGAGGGAGGCACTTGTTGCGCTGGCGGATGTCGTGAGAGATCTGGTTCAGTCGGTGACGGAAAGCCTCCATGCTCCGACGCGGTGCATCCTCCACGAAGTGGATGTCAGGGAAGTGGCCAAGGGGCCGCTGCAGGTGCCAAACAGGGTGCTGGGTCCAATCTGAGCCCGTGACTGCCTTCCAGGGCCCTCTTTTCAGCAACCCTCAATGGCCTGCCATTGCCTCCCCCATCTCCCAGCCTCCTTTTCCCATCCCCCACCCCCACTCAATGTTCCCTGTTCTGGCCTCCCACCTTGTCGTCGGGCTCTCGGCTGAGAGTCCAGAGCACCAAAAGCACTATGCACGTAGTCTTCACGTCCGGCAGCGTATCCAGAAAGGTCTGCTGAGTGCTCAGCCCCTTGGCCTCCATCGGTGGTCTCCGCATGGAGGGAGGGAAGTTGGGCATCCAGGAGGTGAACTCCAGCTGGAGGAGAGGTAAACGTGGGGCTCTGGTCAGAGAGCACCCCGGGAGTTATGGTCCACCAGACTCTGACCACTCTCTGTGACCCTCTGTCCCAGGAGGCTGGGCCTGTGCTGGGCTGGTTTAGGTCGGTGGTGCTGGCTCTGGTTTAGGGGATGGGTCTAAGTTAAAAGGCAGGGACTTTGCTCAAAATTGGTGGAGGAGAGACTCAGGATGGTGACTGAGACTGGCTTTGAGATGGGGCAAAATGTAATGGGGCTAGATACCTGGCCGGAGTTGACACCTGCGTGTCTGGCAGAGCAGGTGTACATGATGACGGTGACGTATCGGATCAGCTCAGGCACTGTCCGTAAACACGTGGGGAAGCCTGAAGGCAGAAAACAACCAGATAGTATCGGTCCTACCTCGGTCCTGGCTGGTTGGCAGAGGGCGCCTCCCAGCGGGCTCCCCAGAGCGTGACAGCTCTCTAAGGTTCCAAACGGTGGCATCCGTATCCCACAACCCTGCCTGCCCCAGTCCAGATCACAAGGTGAGGGCAGAGTCTGGCTAGGTGTCCTCACAGACAGGTGATTTTGGCACCTGCCTGAAGTGAGGCTTTCAGATCTGTCTTCCAGCCAGCCTAGGTGCAGATGACCCCAGGCCTACAGAGTGGGGGTTGGCAGTTTCCATCTTTTTGGAAGAGTTCTGACTTTCCTGCTTTAGCTAGCCCAGCTTCCCAAACAACACACACGCTGTACATTCTGGAAAGGTTTCTCAGTAGCCTGGTCTAACCCTCACACCCCTTCCAGACCAAACTTTCTTGGATTTCTTGTCATCCCAGAGGAGTGACCAGCCCTGCTTACCATGATGACCATGAATAACAAAATCTCCACACATTTAAACTAGGCTCACTAGTACCCTCCCAAATCCCTCCTCCTTTCCCTCCTGTCTGGGTCCCCAGCTTAAGGGGGAACACATATTATCCACAGAGTAGCAAAAGCCCCAGTCCTGAGAGTCATCCTTGCCCCCATCCCTCAACCCAAGCCAATTACCAAGTCCTGTTATTTCTGTCTCCCAAATAGCTCTGGAATTCTCTTCATCTCATAGCCCTCATCCTGGTCAGGCTCCTGCCACCTCCCTCCTGGACTTCCCGAACTGTCCTTGACCACCAATGCAGCCTGACAGTCTAACATTTAAGTCTGATCTCCCTGGAAACCCCTTGATGGGTCCCTGTTCTGTCATGAGTTCAGCCACAGCCCACTGGGATCCTGCTTACCTCCACCCCATAGCTTCAGTTTCAGAGAACTGGACTCAGGTCAGAGGAATTCATTAAGCTGTCTCTGGCCTTAGGGCCTTTCCACATACAACACCGATCACAGCCTCACCTCTGCCCACCTACTCCATCATCTCATGGCTGACATATCTTAGCTAGGTGTTAGGTGGCTTTAGCTTGCTGTTCCCCACTTCCATTCTATCTCCACCATCCCAACCCTAGCTGGCTAAGTGT
Organism: Ctenomys sociabilis; assembly: GCA_004027165.1. Taxonomy (NCBI): domain Eukaryota; kingdom Metazoa; phylum Chordata; class Mammalia; order Rodentia; family Ctenomyidae; genus Ctenomys; species Ctenomys sociabilis. The sequence goes on along the minus strand of PVKA01007907.1, from coordinate 7,266 downwards.
CTTCCCTAGACTCTTCTATTACCCTATGGAGGCCTCCTCTAAACTGTCCCAGACCCATTTTAGAAGAACTTCTATCACCACTGAGTGAAACTATCCCCCGCCCCAGTCCAGGCTGTGAATGCCCCGAGGGTAGACACCTTCACTGGCCTTGTTCCCTTCTGTCCCTTCAGTAACCAGCTCAGGATCACATCACAGTTGCTTGCTAAATGCTTTCTGAGTGTGTGCTCAACTGGTGTGACTCCTGAACACCTTCTACCCCTCTCCTGGAGCCTGCCACTCCCGCAGCCTCCAAAACTCTGTTCTTTCTGGCTGGAATGCACACTCCATTTCTCAGTCTGCAAATGTTTGTTTCTAGGATGAGGGGCTCTGTAGAGCTCTGAGGAGATGCCCTAGACTGCTGAAGCCCAGACTCCCAGCTCAGTCATGTTTCCTCCCCCTGCCCCTTCTCCATCACTGCTCCAGGAGCCAAGGTAGAGGTCTGAGGAGATGCTAGTGCTGTGCTTTGGCCTCCAGCCCACAAGGAGATGATCTCTGCCTAGACCAAGAGGACCCTACTGGACCCAGCTGGGGACTGCCCCTCAGCCCCAGGCCCCCACTGAGCTCTTGCACCCATACCTGAACTCTGCCGCCCTAGCAAACACTCCTTGAATATTTCCTGCACCCAGCACTGCAATTCCGGGTCACCCTCCACAGCTGCGTCACTCGGGTAATAATAGGTGATGATCTCCGTCACATACCTGACCGGGGGACAGGGCCTCAGTTTGGAGCCTCCCCTCCACCTCCATAACTGTGCTTCTCCCTCCTCCCCCAGGTTGCCCTGGCCTTGGCTGACCCCAGAACTGCCCCCAAGCCTGTGAGGAATCAAGTTTTGTGGGGCAGAAGTGAGGGTCAGAGAGATTGCCAATAAGAACCAGGGGAGGCTCCCAGGCAGCTCAGAAGCAGAAGAGGTCTGGCCAGCAGAGGAGGGCTGGGGGCTAAAGCAAGGAAGGAGCCTCCAGGCCTAGGGAACAGGCATCTATCTCCAAGGCTGAGCCTCAGCTAAGACAACGCTCAGGTCCTCAACTCTCCCACATCCCCAGCATCCCAGGACATCCAGCCCATGTACCAACCACTGCTGTCCCGACCTCACCTCTCCATCGCGTCCCACACTCTCAGGCTGTCATCGCGGAAATAGTACCCAGGCACATCCTGGACCCCACGCTCCACGAAGTCATTGGGGACACAGAGGCCGTCATAGGTGAGCTCAGAGAGAGCCCGCACCATCACCTCAGCGAAGCCTGGCAGGCCCAGGCTCATGGCCTGTGAGGGAGGATGCAGAGCCTGGGGCTAGAAGGGCACCCCCAGGGCCTGCTCCCCAGAGCCCAGAGATACAGTGGGGTGTCCCTAGCCCCCATGCATGCTCCTAGACTCTGAAGCTCTTGAGGTCCAGGCCAGGACACACAGACCCTGCCTTTGTACACCATACACAATGTCCACTTTAACCTACCACCTCCCCTTCCTGTCACCCCAGGATCCAAAGGCAAGTATAAAGTCTAACTGCACAGGCCAGAGAAGAGCAGGGGTCCTGTTTGGACTCAGTGCAGGACACTTACCCTGGCAGAGAGCCCTCCCTCGTTAAGGAGAAGGGCCCGCCCGATGCTGTTGATCTGGACAGTGAAGCGGGTGTGGGGAATGAGGAGCTGGGCAGGAAAGAGAGAAGGATAATGAAAGAGAGCTGAGGCTGCCCCCAGAGGGCCTCAGCGTCACCATTTCTGCAACCCAGGTGCCTCACAGGACTCCCTCCAGCCACCTAGCAGGCCTGAGGCCCCCAGCCCATCGCACCTTGTACAGAGGGTGGCACATGGGCAGGTTCCTCAGCATGGCCAGGCAGAAGGCTTCGCCGATGAGGTGGGTCTCCAGCAGGTGTGCGATGGCCTCATGGCAATAGAACTCAGCGTAGCGCACCCAAGTCTTGGCCTGCAGCCAGTCCCACTCAGAGTCACTGGGCAGGAAGATGGGGCAGTCAGGCCCAGGGGTCTGGCTGAGCTGGGGGTGGGAAAAGAGGGAGGGTTAGTGAGAGCAGAGACACCTCCCACCCGTGTACACACACACACACACACACACACACACGCTCCCCCTGCAGGAAGGAGGCGTACCCTCTACACTACAGTCCCTCCACATCAGGGTCCTCCCTCCCTGCTGACAGTTGCTCTTGTGCTTTCTGCTTGAATTGTCCCCACCCTGTTCTTCTCTCTACCTGGCAATTCCCACTCATTCTTTAAGAAGCACTGCTTCTCATGAGAAACCTTCATTGCTTCAATGCTATGGCTACCACGTTCGAGTGTACAAGGCATATACCAAGCCTCTCCCTTTCTGTGGCCTACACGCCACCTCATGAGCCGGGAGCATGAGGACTTGGGTGCCTTTTTCTAATTTGTGCCTGCCCTTGTGGAGAGCTCTGAGAAGGAAACAGCTCAGTTCCCCCCTCCTGCCAGCCACACCAGACAGCCAAAGCAACAGCCAAGCCCCATTGGCTCAGCAATCCCAGCAGAGCCTGCTGGCGGCTGTTTTCTCACTGACAGATGGACAAGGTCAAAGTGACAAACGCCACCCACTGAGTGCATCTATGCCCAGTCAGCACACGTAGTCTGTACGTAGGTGCTTCCTGCCTAGGGGCAGCACAGTGTCACCACAGGGACCGAGTTCATGTGGACACATGGGCACAAGGAGCAACACACAGACGCGTGGATATAGGCATGCATAGGTGTTCATCCCAAACCTACACACAGGGCTGCATGCCAGGCTCACTGTGGCCACACAGACTGAGGTGTGCACAAACACAGGTGTACTTGCAGACACACATACAGAAGGCACACATACAGACCCACCTGCCTATGCAGCAGCCCCCTCTTACGAGCACATCAGTGTGCACACAGGAACACACACACACACACAGGTGCACGCACATACAAGAACACTCACGCACACACAGCAGTCCACACACTCCCCAGGCACCTGAATGGCGATGGGCATCATGTTGCCCTGGGGGTCAAGGTGCAGCAGGCAGATGGGCGCGCAGTGGTGCTGCTTCTGGCCATTGAGCTCCACAGTGGGGATGCCCTCCAAGATACGGTAGTCTGCCAGGTAAATGTTCCCCTTCTGGAGGGAAGCCATGATGGGCAGGCAAGTGGGCACGTGGGTACCCATGAAGCCCTGGGTGCACAGTGCACTGGCCTCAAGGCTCAGTGGCTGGGCAGGGATGGGAAGTGGGGAATGCAGGCAGGGCAGGACACAGGCAGGCCTTGAGGGAGGAACACAGGGATCCCTGGGAAGGAACTAGGGAGGCTGCTTGGGCTGGCTGGTTGGGTTTTCCTTGCAGAGAGGGCCTCACCTCCAGCTCTGCTTGCAAGCACGTTCCCTCTTCCAGGAATGGGGCCACCATGTCATCCGTGACAGGGAATTTGTCTGGGATACATTTGCAACGACGAATCACATTTGGGTTTATGCCATTGAGATACTGGTACCCAAAGAAGATGTCCTCCGTCCAGTGGTCAGCCACATATTCTGGGGGGACACAGGTGTGTCACAATGCAGCTACCCTCAAGGATAGAAAGTCATAGACCAGAAGACAGTGGGCACGAGGAGAACTCCAGGAGGGCAATGAAGTCCCCAACAGCCTTGAGCTGTCAGGGGAGCCCCAGACAGGGCAGTGTTTTCAAGGGCATATGTGCCCTGTGACCCTGGAATGTGCTCATTGTCATCCTCCCTCACATGCCACCGACTCCACAGGAGGGACTGCCTCTTGTGCCAGAGACCACCTGCTCTCCCCAGTTCTATTTGGGATCCTCCAAGTCATACCAGAAACGACAGTCTTGGTGGCAGGGAAGACATTCCTAATGTCCTTTAGTCTCTTCCACGAGCGTTTGCAGTCCAGCAACCCACGGACTTTGAGTGCCAGTGACCTAGAAAGTGGGATGTGAAGTGGCCCTGGTCAAGGAGGCTGCCAGGTACCCTAGAACAAGGGGCAGAGGTGCCCACCCAGTGAGTTCTGTGGGTCTCAGGGTCTCTTGAGTCCCGATGAGTCTGGGTTCCATGTCCCAAGGTCTGTGAGTATCATCTTAGGCTTGCTCTTCTGGCTCCCAGCTTGCACTGCCTTCCCGGCCATTCCCCTGGGGCTGTCCCGGGGGCAGAGAAACCCTTCCATCCCCTCACTCGTGCACACTCACATGGGCGCCAGGCGGAAGAAGAAGGAGGCTGTTTTGAGGAAGGAGAAACGGAGATTTAAGTTTAGAAACTTGGTGGCCTTGACGTTGATGAGAATTGGAAATCCTGGAACATAGCCATTCCACCTGTAGGGAGACGCAGAGGACTGGGGCCCGGTGCCTTGGCTCCAGTGGGCAAGGAAGAGGCAAACCCCAGGTATTAGCTGTCAGCAGGGTCCAGCTCAACCTCAGGTCCTTACTCAGGCCGATTGGGGTTACGACAGCGCCGGACAGGAGGGTGGTAACTGGGGATGTGCACATAGTTGGGCAGGCCAGGAACAAAGACCCTCCAGCTGCAAAGAAAAGCCAGAGAATGGGGCCTGATGCTGTGGCACTATCCCAAGGCAGAGCTCGCCAGACTGTGCCTGGCCTCCCGCCTCCCGTGACCCCACAGGTCTCCCACACCCTGCTGCTTTCCCCCTCACTGGTAGAAGTCCTGCTTGGCTCTGATCTCCTCTTGTCTGTGTTGTAGAAGGATGGGGAGTGAATCATCCGCTATTGTCTTTCCTGTAGGGAGACCCAGGAGGGAGTTCAGGGGCTGCCCTCTTCCTCCCTGCACGTCCCTAGCCACTCAGAGAAGGAGCTCAGTGGCTGTCCCTCAGGTTGGCTGAGGACAGGGAAGGCTCGACCTGTGAGAGCAAAGGCAGGCTCCCCGCCAAAGCCTCAACTGGGAGGGTCACGGACCCACTCTCAGGCTGTCTCTGCTGCTGTTGGAGTGGTCCTTCTGCTAGACCCACTGGAATAGGAAGGCCTGACAGCTACAGAGGACTTTGTAAGCAGATACCAGGCACTTTCTAACACTGCATTTATGTTCATAATTTAAGGCACACACGGACAGTCTAACAGACAGGTGAGATTATTACAGGTCCACAACCCTTTGCAACAATCCCAAATTACAACAAATCGACTGATTCCAGAGAACCCACACTAAGTCAACCCAAGGCTAAAGACCATCTTTATTTAACTTACTTGGTGTAGTCACAGTTTTGGATGAAAGATATTAGTGTATTTGATTAGGGATTCCCAGTGGTAGATATATCACATACATGTACACACACACACACACACATTTTGAGCATCCAAAATTTGAAATGCTCCAAAATCTAAAAACTTTGAGCCCCTACATGATGCCACAAGTGGAAAATTCCACATCTGACTTCATGTGACAGGTCACAGTCAACACACAGGTGCACCAAAAATATTGTCTAACATTCCCTTCAGCTGTGGGTATAAGGATAGATGAAACATATGTGAGTTTCATGTTTAGATGGGGGCTACCTCCCCCCTAGCTATATCATGTATACGGAAATATTAAAAAAATATGAAACAGTTTTGGATTCAAACATTTCAATCTGTAGAGATAGATGATAGATAGATAGATGATAGATAGATAGATAGATAGAATTTGTGTTTATGTTATACACACACATATGAACATATACATGTGTATAGCTTCTTAAAAATCTGAATTTTAAAACACCTTTGGACTCAACATTTCAGCCAAAGGACTATATTGTCAAACTTACTTTACAGAGAGAATATAGTTAAGATTATGTAGAGAAGCTGGGCGTGGTGGCGCATGCCTGTAATCCCAGCACTAGGGAGGCTGAGGCAGGAGGATTGTTGAGAGTTCAAGAGCAGCCTGAGCTACAAAGTGAGCTTAAGGCCAGCCTGAACTGCATAGTGAGACCCTGTCTCAAAAAGACAAAAAAAAAAAAAAAAAAAAGATTATGTAGAGAAAAAAAGCAGCCAAACTGGGGTGCTGCCCAAGACAGACTGCTGGACCCTATCACCCCATGCCCGGTAACAACTGGGACAGTTGCTGAGCCTTTTTGAGCTTTCCTTTAGGTATTGCATTATTTGATTCTCACATCAACCCTGTGAAGTATGTTCTGTGGTTAGTTCCATTTTACAGAAGAGGGCACTGAGGCTCACAGAAATGTGGAAATGTGCCACGGCCATCCAGGGAGCAAGTGGTAGAGTGGAAATACAGACCTGTGATTCTCTAGCACCCTGTGGCCCCCACGGTGGCTTGTGTGTGTCACTCCCTCAAAGCCTTGACTTTGCCACCCTTTCCTCCTCCATCTGCTTCATCTTGTGTCACATTCCGGGTGAGCGGTGCCCCCTGGAGTTGTGCAATACACATCCCCAGGGCGGGAGCTTCAACCCTCTGAGGGCCCAGTGACTCAAGACTCCCTGCCCTGGTGTTGCGTGGCAGCCACCCCACCCAACCCCATTCCAGCCCAGCCACCAGTGTCACCTGCTTCTATGCCACCCAGACCTATCACTGTGGGAGGAAACTGTGTTCCCAGCGAGACTCTCCCCTTTGCATCGCCACCCTCCCCAGGCCTGCCTGCATTTGTTCCTGCCTCTCCTTTCTCTGGCTCCATTTCTTCCTCCCAGGACAAGACTGTAGCACAGGGAAAGGGAGGGCAGTGCAGGACAGGGCACCTCCCAGCTACCTTAAGGGAAGCTAGCAGCAGCCCACGGGGTGGCAGAGGACAGGCCCCAGTCCCCATGTAGCAGCCACATTGGGAAAGCTAACCCAAGCAACCAGATGGAGAGTTCTGGCAGGGTCAGCAGCGTGGAGCTCAGCCACCCAGGTTCTGCCCCTCTCTCATGGGAGCAAACATACAATCCCAAAAGTAGCTAAGCAGCCTCGCTGGACAGCCAGGAGAATCCTGATGTCCTGCCTGAGTATCAGGGTCTCCTATGGGAGCAGCGTAAGTCTTATTGGATAGAAGGGACCCTGCTGGAATAACAGTGGGTCCTGATACAGAAATAAGATGTCCTATTACAACAAGGACTCCTCTGGAGTTACAGAACAGTCTATGGTTAAAAAAATGACTTGTTCAAAAGTTACCACATGAGCCAGTAGTAGAACACTTGCCTGGCATGCACAAGACCCTATGTTCCATTCCCAGGATTGAGAAAGGAAGTAAGGAAGGAAAGAAGGAAGGAAGGAAGGAAGGAAGGAAGGAAGGAAGGAAGGAAGGAAGGAAGGGGAAGGGAAGGGAAGGGAAGG
>PVKA01007906.1:0-75556 GCA_004027165.1 Ctenomys sociabilis | reverse complement strand
TTTTTTTTTTTTTTTTTTTTTTTTTTTTTTTTTTTTTTTTTTTTTTTTTTTTTTTTTTTTGGTACCAGGGATCAAACTCACAATCTTGCACTTGCCAGGCAGGTGCTATGCCACTGTGCTATCTCCCTGGCCCTCTGTCCCTTTATATTCTTAGCCATGAACATTAGGTGACATTACATCACATTATGAAGTCATCTGAATTGGCTGAAAGTCTTACTACTATTTTTTTTTTTTTGTCTTTTTTGTCTTTTTGAGACAGGGTTTCACTATGCAGTTCAGGCTGGCCTTAAGCTCACTTTGTAGCTCGGGCTGGTCTCGAACTCACAACAATCCTCCTGCCTCAGCCTCCCGAGTGCTGGGATTACAGGCATGAGCCACCACACCCGGCTTACTACTATTATTTTAGGTCATCTTTAACACACACACACACAAACACACGCACACACACGCACCCCATATAAATTGCCCAGATCTTACTAATCGTTCTTATGGAAGTTATTTCTTAAATTCACTTCTCTGTTCCTACTCCCAAATCTTCCTCTCTTTTCTTAAAGACATATTTCTTCAGGATCATGATCAGACTATTAGAAATCAATAGCATGGATTAAAAAAAAAGTCTAGGGCTGGGGAGACAAGGGCCTGAGTTCAATCCTCAGTTCCCCCCCACTCAAAAAAAGTCTGAAACTCTTTATTGAAGAGGTTTATAAAGAACAGAAACTCAAATAAACTATTATACAAGTACAATTCTTTTTTGCTCATATCCAAGAGTACTATTTAAACATGTCTTGTGTCAGCAAGGCCCTGCCACTATTGTGCTCAGCTGTAATAAATCTCTTGTGATGTGTGGCTTTCTTGCCACTTCTCTGGGTCTCCTGTCCTGCTAGGCTTTGTTTCCTGACAGTAATTAAAGCCTTCTGCCACTGCCATAGCTACCGCACCTTCTTGAACCGCTATGGACACCTTGACTGCGTGGCTTGGCAAAGCGTTGGCCTCTACACCCGCACGAGCCAGAGCTTCTGCCTCCCTTCACGGATCCAAAACCTGAAGACTGACTGTTGTAGTTACCAAAACCATTGTAGATCTTATTCCCTCCAAAATTGCTTCCATCATTACCAAATTGGTGTTAGCCATATCCGCTTCCCCCATGTCCACCACCGCCGAAGTTGCCACCAAATCCCCCTCAACTACTGGTTTCCTCTGAGACAAAACTTGGCAGTGTCACCAGAAGCACCTCCATGACCACTATCGAAGCTTCCAGAGTACTTCAACCTCTTGGCCTAGGTGAAGCCCTAGACATCTCCTGCTTTGACAGGGTTTTCCTCACTTCATAGGTGTGGCTGTTCACAGTATGGGATTTCTGGATGGCAGTCTTATCCACAGAATCATGACTGTCTAAGGTTACTAAAGGAAAGCCCCTTTTCAAGTTACTAAAGTCATAATTTTCATCACTTCAATTTTTCTGTGCTGTTCAAAGTAAGGTGATGTTCTTCAGAATCTTCTTTAAAACCACCAACAAGGATCTTTACCGGGACACCTGATGTTTGAGAATCTTCTCATGAGACAGTCTCGTTGGTTCCACTACTCTTCCATCCACCTTTTGTAGCCCTGCATATGTGGCCGCACCCACCTCCTCCACAGCAATGTAAGTGACAGACCGAAAGCCCTCCATGTGCTTGGTGTTTGGATCTTGCATTACCACAGTTCACGAGTGCTTCCCCATACTTACAGTGGCTTCTCAGGCCCTCAGCAGCTGTTTCAGAGCTCAGTGCCATGTGAAGACCTTCTGCCACTGTTTGGGCCCCGTAGGAGCCCAAACTCTGACACAGACATGCTGGCCGTGAGAAGAGAGGCTCTAGCAGTGCTTCCTCTGTAGTGTCCACAAGCAGAAACACCTTCCCTTTCTTATTTAAAAACTTTACTGTATTTCTAGGCAAATGCTCTGAGCCACAGCCCAGCCCACACTTACTGTATTTCTGAGGACAAGATAATAATTTACTCAAAAAATAATAATTTACTCAGACTTCTGTAATAGAAAAGAATACTAGAGAAAATAACAAAAAAAAGCTGAAGATTTGGTCATTACTACAGGACTTGAACTTCTGTCATTAAAAGTAAAAATAAAACAGAGTTTGAAAAATCTGTAAAACAACCAGTTTTCAAACCCTAGAAAACAGGTAGTATGGAGTGGTAAAGTGAAATAGGCATGAGGGCCCTGAAATCACCTGCGATTTCTGTCTTTGTTTTTTTTTGTTTGTTTGTTTGTTTTGGGTTTCTGTCTTGAGGAAACTTCTGGTCTGCAATTCAAGGAGGAACTTCCAGGCAGAGCTGGGCAGAGGTGTGGAAGCAGAGAGCAGAGGTGGGGAGACTGAGGCAAAGTTAGTGGGAAGAAAGAAAGGAACTATACGGAGAAAGCTTCAGAAATGGGCAGAGTTCTCCTTTGGCTGAATACCAGTCTGGCAAAGGGTAAAATTCAGTGAGGTAAGGCAAACAATTGCTAGAAAGAGAACATTTATTTGGAGATCTATAAGTCCTTAAGTTATCTGGGATCACAGAGGGCTGGAAGTTTTTCAAGCACCCACCAGAATGGAGAGACCTCATTAAACACACAAGGCATTCAGTAAAATCCAAAGAGCATCATGTTAGCTCTAGGGATACACAAACCTTGGGTATAAACTATCCTAGATCTACCCTAAGCCAGTGCCTAAAAACAAGACTTAAAAAGGCCTAGTCAATCTGTAAGTCAGTTAACTATCTGACAAAACAAAGCCCAACATTCTTGAAAAAGACAACAAAAATGAAGCATTCAACAAAGTAAGATTACTCAGGAGGCTGAGGCAGGAAGATCTCCATGAGTTTGAGGCTATCTTGGGTTACATAGTGAGTTCAGGGTCAGCCTGAACTATAGAGTAAGATCCTTATCTCAAAACAAAACAATGTAAGACTTACAATACCTGGCACTCAATCAAAAATCACCAATTAGGGATGGCCCTGACAGCTCAGCCGACTAAAGTGCTTGCTTAGGCAGAGCATGTCAGCTGGGGTTCGATTCCTGCCAGGCCTTGCTGCCCCAATTGAGGACTGGGCATGGTGGCACCTGCCTGGAATCCCAGTGCTTGAGGGATGAAAACAGAACCACTACGACTCTATGTAGTAAGATCCTGTAGACCGTGTACCAAATACATTTTGAAAAAATTACCAGCTAACTAGTCATTTTGACACATACCTGGAATCTCAGCACTGGGGAGGACTGCCATGAGTTTGATGCCTTCCTGAATTATATAGCAAGATACTATCTGAAAAAAAACAAACATGCTAGCTATACAAAGAATAAGGACAATGTGACTCCAGAAGAAAATGTGGTGAATAAAAACAGACCAGATATAACAGAAATGGTGAAATTATCAGAAACGACCTTTAAAATAACTACTATAAATGTAAGCTGCTCAACGAGTTAAAGAAAACATGCAGATAACAAAGAGAAAGGAAAAAATAAAAATAACCAAACAGAACCTCTAGATATAATAAGTGCTACCTGTGAAACATTTTACTGATGCGGTTAACTGCTGATAGCCCTGGTCAAACCACGGTCTGGTTGTTATCTTAGGATTGGATCTATAACATGGCTTTGGAGAAGTCATTTGGCTTGAGGAGGGAATTTGTTCCTCCCAAAATGATTGCTTATCTTAGCCAGATATGGCAGTGCACACCTGTGATCCCAGCCCTCTGACACGCTGAAGCAAGAGGATCTGAATCTCAAGCCAGGCCTGGGAAAGTTGGCAACTTAGCAAGATCCTTGCTCAAAGGAAAATTAAAAAAAAAAAAAAAAAAAGAGCTGGGGCTATAGCTCAATGTGAAGGCCCTGGGTTGACTCTCTCATAAGTGCCACTCCTATATGTCTGGAACAGGATATTTATTTATTTATTTATTTCAAGGCCTTGCTATGCAGTTTAGGCTGGTTTTGACCTCACTATGTAGCCCAGTCTGGCCTAAAACTCATGCCTCAGCCTCCCAGTGTTGGGATTACAGGAGTGCCCCACCACAACTGGCTAGAACAGGATGTTTAAAGCTGACAATTAAATATCCCCGAAAGTCCTAAAAAATACCTTAGTTATTCTTCCTTTTGTGGTTTCAGTCTTGAAGGGAAATGAGATAGGATAGGTAAATGTGGGAAAAATAGGCTTTGTATTTCCAGTGTTTAGACTGGCACTACTTAAGTGAGTAACATGCCTCTATCCAGGGCTGAGAAGGGTTCTGGTTTAAAGTTTAAAATAATAAAAGTAGATATAAAATGAATGTAGAGATACTAAGCTATATTCTGCTTTTGATATACCTTGGGCATCCACAGGTCCAGTCTGTAAATTCCTGTTATTATTATTTTATTTTTTTACTTTTAGGGAAGTGTCTACAGGGTGTTCAGGGTCTCACTAGTAGATCTGACTCGCAGTGATTTGCCTGTTTGCAGCCTCACAAGAGCTGGGATTAGAGGTGCGTGCCAGCATGCCCAGTCTTAATAGCTGTCTCAGTGCACCTCAAGGGTGGGGCCTGCTCGGCAGGCCTAGGGATTGAGTCCCCAGCCCCAGTGCCTGCTTGCAGACACTTCATTCCGCTGAGCTATTTGGCCAGCGCTGTAAGTTCCTGTTATAACATGAAAAAAGATTCAATTTCATTCATAATAAGACAAAAGCAAATGAAAAGAAACTAAGGTACCACTTTGCATCAATCAACTGACAAAAGCCGGGCACGGTGGCGCAGGCCTGTAATCCCAGCACTTGGGAGGCTGAGGCAGGAGGATTGTTGTGAGTTCGAGACCAGCCTGAGCTACAAAGTGAGCTTAAGACCAGCCTGAACTGCATAGTGAGACCCTGTCTCAAAAAAAAGACAAAAAAAAAAAAAAATCAACTGACAAAAATCTAATACTAATACTAATAAAATTCCCTCTCTTACTCCATGCTACTTACCATTTTACATGCTTTAACATATGTTTACCATACTCGAGTGCATAATAGACAACAGAGAAATCATACCCATCTGCTACAGTGCCTATGTAAGTTGGCTGTCACCCCTGTGTGGCATTTGGTGATATCTAACAGGATTATGAGCACTACATATTCTGTGATCCAGTAGTAATGTTTGATAGACAGAGGCAAAATGTTTGGAAGGTTAATCATTGCTTCACTATTTACTTTAGAAAAGAACTAGAAAAAAAAGTAAGTATCTGTCCACAAATGACTGGATAAATACATTGCAGGACATTCCTTCAAATGGACTATTTTATTTTGTTTTATTTTTTTTATTTTTTGTCTTTTTTTTTTTTTTTGAAACAGGGTCTCACTATGCAGTTCAGGCTGGCCTTAAGCTCACGTTGTAGCTCAGGCTGGTGTTGAACTCACAACAATCCTCCTGCCTCAGCCTCCCGAGTGCTGGGATTACAGGCATGCACCACCACGCCCGGCTCAAATGAACTATTTCGCAGCTGTAAAAAATGAGGAAGTTCTCCATGTTGATGTAGAAAGGTTTCCAGGTACAAATGAAAACGGCAAGATAAGAACAGTATGTTTTGGTGTCTGCTTTCTTTTATATGTGTGCATGTTTCTGGTTTGTCCATAAGAAAACTCTAAAAGAATTTACAAGAAACTAACTCTTGAGAGAGATGTGCGAGATTTGGAAAGACAGAAACAGGTTAAGCAAAATGGTTGATTTTTATCCTTTTATAATGTACCAAAGTGAAACTATTACATTTATAACTTCATGGAAACAATATATATTAGAAAAAACTGGGAGAAAATTGCCCCTAAATACCTAGAAATATACAAATATTCAATCACCTTCTCCCTATTGATTTCTTCCCTGGAAATTTATACTCGAGAAATAATTCGATTAATGAAGAAATGCACAAAATTATTTTAATACCACATTACTACTAACTACAAGATTTAGGGGTGGAATGCATTCTTGCAGTCTACTAAATGAAGCAAATGAATAGCCTCAATAATTTTAGGAGATTGCAAACTTGCAAGTCTTGCTGTAACTACTATGAGAAATCAAGCTTGACACCAATGGCAATAACCTGATTAACAGGCTGGGCGGCCGGGGTCAGGTCAGGGAATTAGAGTAGAGCAATTAGAATAGGACAGAGCCCAGAAGCAAAGGCAGGTATACCTGGCTGTTTCATTTTTTCCCCTCATTTATGCATTTGGTACAGGGTCTCACTACATAATTCGGACTCGTAGTGATCCTCCTGCTTTTAGCCTCCCTTGGACTGGCATTACAGGTGTGTACCTCCACGCCCGCACTCGGGAACTGCAGGACGGACAGATGTGGCATGCGGATCGGAGATCAAACCCCGTCCCTGCATTTGCCTAGGCAGGCGCTTAGTCCTCTGAGCTATCTGGCCAGCTCTTGGCAACTTCATGTTTTGACAGAGGTGGTGAGCTACATAATGGCCGATCAGGTGAGAAGGGAGGGACTACTTATTTATTTATTTATTTTATATATTTGGTGCAGGGTCTAAAGGGTCTCACTACGAAGACCAGGCTAGTAGTGATTCTCCTGTTTTCAGCCTCCCACGTGCTGGGATTACAGGCGTGCACCACCACATTCTTCTCAATCACTATCTCAGTGTGCTCTGGGGGCGGGGCCAGCACCCTGCTCCAGGGATCGAACCCCAGCCCCTGCTCAGCCTCCGTTGGCTGAGCTATCTGGCTGGCCCTGGAGGATCTATTAATAAATGGTTCTAAGTATACAAATTAAAAAAGTGGGCTTTCATATGACATAATTTTTAAGTAGATAAAAACTTGAAGTGTTAGTTTTAAGTAGTTTAAAGGTCTAAATATAAAATAATTATAAAGGTCTAAAAGAAAATATAAGAGAATACCTGCAAGACACCAGGGAAGGATTTAAAGATACAAATAGTACTAATTTTAAAGAAAAAGATGATAAAGTGAACTGCAGTAAAATTAAGAATTGTAGGGGCCAGGAAGATAGCTCAGTAGAATAAGTGTTTGCCTGGCAAGTACAAGAGCCTGACTTCAATTCTAATTCTGCCAAAAATAAAAAATGAATAAAATTAAGAATTCCAGTCTTTGAAAAACTGTATTTTGTTACTGAAGATTGGTGATCGAAAGGGTGGGATTATTAATTATACTTGCTATTTTGAGTTTCTATTTTGTTTCAACATGAACACTAAAAAGATTGTTATAAAAGGCTACAAAGAAAGACATGAATGAACTAAGAATGTGGGAGAGGATATCTGTAGCACATATATTTTAGAAAGTGATAGTAACCAGAATATAAAAGTAGCTCCAAGGGCTGACCAAATAGCTCAATGGCTTAAAGTACCTGAAAGCAGGCACAGGGGCCAAGGGTTTGATCCCCTGGCTTGCTGTGTGAGTCCCACCCCATCCCCCCTACCCCTACCCCCAGGGCATGCTGAGACTGAAATAGAGCCTGGGCGTGCACCCTGGCATGCACCTGTAATCCCAGCTCTCGGGAGGCTGTAAACAGGAGAATCACTACAAGTCCAATCTACATAGTGAGACCCCTGAATACCCTATAGACCCTTCCCTAAAATACAGAAAAAAAAAAAAGAAAAAGAAAAAACAGCTCCAATAAATCAATCTATGAGACAACTTAATAGTACTAGGCAAAATTCTAAGAAAGGCACTTTATCAAAAAAGGGGGTCCCATAAAAACGTGCCTAACCTCATTAGTAATGAGAAAAATACCAGTGAACACATTTGTGATACACAGTTGTGAACTTCCAGGATAGCTACAATAGCAAGGATGTAGAACCCTGAGAATTCTTCTTCATTGCTTGTGAGATGGGGAACCTGAGAGCAAGAAACTGAAAGTTTCTCACAAACTATTTTAGAGAAGTTAATAGTAAGAGAAATTCCGCTGGTGAATTGTGAAAGGCTAACATCCTTTGGTCAGGCCCTGGGAAGGCTGCATAGCACCATGCAGCTCATAATGGGATCAGCCTGGCGATTGGGAATGGCACCAGCAACTCAGATTCACACGACCCACGTCCTCGAAGAGAC
Source organism: Ctenomys sociabilis (assembly GCA_004027165.1). Classification (NCBI taxonomy): domain Eukaryota; kingdom Metazoa; phylum Chordata; class Mammalia; order Rodentia; family Ctenomyidae; genus Ctenomys; species Ctenomys sociabilis. The sequence goes on along the minus strand of PVKA01007906.1, from coordinate 67,517 downwards.
GCAAGGATGAGCTTGGCAGGGGGCAGCGTCAAGCCTGAGGTCCCAAACTGTCTACAGTAGTTGAGTGTAGCGGTGACTGCATGACTGTAATCCCAGCATTCTGGAGTTTGAAGCAGGAGAAACCCAAGTTCAAGCCCAATCTGGGTCATTTAACAAATTAGTGAGACTCTGCCTCGAAAATGAAAACAGATGAGGATGATTTGAGTTGTAGTTTAATCCCCAGTACTTCAAAAGTAGAAATAAATAAAATTAAATGCCTAAGGCATATTCAGGGGGATATTTGAGGATGACAGTAACTACAGTATGGACATGGTGGAGCTATAAATGTAAAGTGTATAACTTAAAGCTATGTGATCTAAAGCAAAATATATTAAGGACAAATTTGAGGACAGTGAGCAAGCGTGGAGCAAAAGCAGACTCCTTTGGGAGTTGTGTCTCTTGGACACTGAACGCAGCAGGCACTGCCTCACTGCTGGAGGAGCAGCACTGCTCCAAAAGCAGCTGCCCTTACATAATTAACTTGATTAAAGTGCCCTAAGTGGCAAAGTTGTTTAGGGTGTAGATTCTGCATGCAATTCCTCTCAACCAGGTTGTGGTCATAAATTGCTATTATATTTTTTACATAATGTCACATCAATATATTTCAAAAGAAGGGCTGGCCAGGTAGCTCAGCAGACTGAAGAGCCTACTTAGGCAAAACACAGTGGCTAGGGTTCGATCCCCTGGTGTGCTGTGGGGGGGGGTCCCCCAGGGCGCACTGAGACAGGGATTGAGACTGGGCGTGGTGGCATGCGCCTGTAATCCAAGCACTTGGGAGGCTGAAAACAGGAGGATCACTATGAGTCTGATCTAGGTAGTGAGACTCCCATAGACCCTGTACTAAGTACATTTTTTTAAAATTCCAATATATTGCAAAAGAAACCCATCATCCACCAACCCTAGTTCAAGATATATGTTCCATTCAGATCCCTGTTTGATGCCTGAAGGGCTTAGATATTTCTAGAAGTGACAGTTGTCTTTGATTTTCCTGAGGACACTATAGTTACACTGTTTTTTTTTTTTTTTTTTTTTTTTTTTTTTTTTTTTTTTTTTTTTTTTTTTTTTTTTTTTTTTTTGTCTTTTTGAGACAGGGTTTTACTATGCAGTTCAGGCTGGCCTTAAACTGACTTTGTAGCTCAGGCTGGTCTTGAACTCACAACAATCCTCCTGCCTCAGCCTCCCGAGTGCTAGGATTACAGGCATGCACCACCACGCCCAGCTAGTTACACTGTTTAGAACAGGTAATAACTCCTCCATTTACTACCTACAGCTAAAAGTCTAAGGAAGGTCATTTTATGATGCCTCTAAGAAAATGTGAGAACTGTCATGACTAGAATTTCTGCACATGGAAAAGGTGAAATTTTAAATTAAAAAACCCAAATAACATAGCCAATAACAATTCCACTTTATTTATTTATTTTTGAAGAATATAAAATATAGATATAAAGAAAAAACAGAATTAGAAATGATACAAGATCTCACTAGACAAAGCAACAGGAATTCAACATTGGCTGCTGCATTACATGATGCTATCTTCAAATTAGTTGTTCACATTACCAGACATAAATGTGTAAGACTCATTTAAAAAAAGCAATAACAATGAAATTATATGAAATTCAAAAGAAGAAATAAAATCAGAGTAAGAAAAATTTAAACATTAAGTGATGTTTTCAAAAGACTGGCAGAAATTGACAATATAAATATCCAAACCATTATGCATATGTGTTCCTCATCCCAGAACAATTACTTTTTAAATATGAAATCTAGCCGGGCGTGGTGGCGCATGCCTGTAATCCCAGCACTCGGGAGGCTGAGGCAGGAGGATTGTTGTGAGTTCGAGACCAGCCTGAGCTACAAAGTGAGCTTAAGGCCAGCCTGAACTGCACAGTGAGACCCTGTCTCAAAAAAAGACAAAAAAAAAAAAAAAAAAAAAAAAAAAAGAAATCTATGGGATTTTCATTTTAATATTTGGGTACTATAAAGTGCAAAACACTGAGAAGGCATCACAAACCTGGGTTTCCTCCTCCTGGATCTGCTTTCTCAAGTTTTCCTGAGGCGTCAAGAGAGTATCATTAGACTTCTGGGAACTAATAGGTACTGCTCAAATGAGACATTCATTCAGAGTAGAAATTAGGAGAATATAGATAATGAAGTAACTAACTGAGAGATCTCTGGAAAGATTCATCCATTCATCCTAGCACTTTTCAAAATTTTTAACCTATGTAGAACTAAGTATTCTTTGGTCCAGATCGTGTTCTCCAATGCTGTCAGTGGAAGATCCTAAAAGGAGAGATCATTGACTTCTAGGAAGATGACAGCGAAGTAGCAACAAAAAAAATCAGCCTTTCTAAGAATTGGAACACAGACACTGGAAAATAACAACATGGGGAAGAAAAGAAGGAGAGGGATGGATCCCTGGAACCTAAGAAGGATCCAAGGGGAAATGGGGGCCCCCAGAGAAATTGAAGAGACAGATCCCAGAAGAAGGAAGGGGAAATCTGTGCTTTCTCCCTGGTTTCTGGCTTATGAGGAGAGAAAGGAAGATAAAATCTAGAGACAAAATGGAAGTGGACAACTCCTGGGCTTTCGGGAAGAAACAGCTGTGAAATGGAGCAGTGGCTGTCCTACCCAGCAGAGGACGGCGAGTACAAGCGCCTGCTGTCTCCCCTGAACTGGGTTGGATGCCACTTTAGGGAGGGCCAACTGAACCTGAGACTCAGAGCAGGCAAGAGCTGTCTTCATTTCAGTGCTCCTGGAGTTAAACTCCCACAGGAACTGAGTAAGGGACAACCACAGGAGGCACCATGGTCAGGGAGCGATGGTCAGGTAGGTGAGAGACACCCAGGGTGTTATAAGCTAAATGACTCAGGCCCCACCCCAACCTGAGGACAGATTCTGTGGAATTGAAAGTCCCAGAACCAGCACTCTATCCTAATCCTGCTGCAGGCTTGCTGGGATTATACATCACAGACCTGGGCTGATTGTGTTATGTCTCGGATCCAGACAGCCTCCCAAAGTCCCATGTGGACATGGGGTGGGAGGAGCTTTTTCAGAAGTGCTGGATCTAGAGTGTGTGACATTGGAACTGACTCGTGGTGTAGCTGGGCTCAAGGATAGTAGGATTAAGAGCATGAGTGCTACTTGCCCTGAGTACCCTGGGTAAGAGAAAAGGGGTAGAAAAACACTGTCAAGGTCCCTTGTTTGCTTGCTTTCACTGTCTTCTACTTGGCATGAACTGGTTCTTCTCCTCGGAGCCCCTCTGCCACCACGCCTCAGAGCCTGCTGAGTACGTACTGAAACCTCGACAAACTGTGAACTAAATAAACCTTTTCCCCTTTAACTAGGGCTGTCTGCTATTTTGTCTCAGCAATGAGAAGTGAGAGGAAATAAGACAAATTACCTCCCTTGTTTACCAGTGAGTGTGGCCACATTCTGAACACAGAACTGTAGACCCCAGAAGATAACCACAGGCTTGAAACCACAGATAATGTTTCTCCTTGGTTTGAACTTTTAAAAGCATTTCCTCCCCCCACTGGGTTTTTGTTTGCTTGCTTCTGTTTTAAATTGTTTTTATTTTCTGCATGTGAATTCTGTTTTTAGTGGTTTTGTTTTGCTTCGCTTTGCTTTTCTCCTATTTCCTTGGACCTTCAACCTTACTTCTAAGCTCTTAATTTTCTTTCATTTTTCTACTCTTTTCCTCTTCTCCCTTTTAAACTTTCTCTCTTTAACATAAAGTTGTTCTACTGAGAGGATATTTACTCTATGTAATCTTCTGATTTATCCTAGATTTTGTTATATAACTATAAATTCTTGTACCTAGGTTTCAAGATGGAAGATTTTTAATTATCATAGTTTGTCATTTTTCAGTCTGTGTTTGATTCTATTACTTTTTTTTTTTCAGAACCGGGGATTGAACTCAAGTCCCTGTGCTTGCCAGGGAAGTGCTTATACCACTGATGCTATTACTGATTGTACTTCTTTAATCAAGGTGATACAGTTGCTGTGATCAATTGATCTTCCTTTTTTTTTCAATTGATCTTCCTTGTCTGCCAATACCTAGATTGTCTGGAGGTCAGAAACAATATTATTACATCTCAGTACCAAAGAACTGAGTGTTAGGCCTAACAGGTTACACCTCTTAGGTGTAACCTAATAGACAGAAGAGGCAGGACCAAGGACAGACTCAAAGGCCAAAAGTCAGCTATGAGTAGAAGACAACTCTGAAGAGAAGTTGTTTCCTTAAGAGACTTCCTTGATACTGAGACTTCTGTCAGAGTGGCAAGCAGTAGAGAAAGAGCATCTCTGAGATGTGGTGTCCAGATACCGGAATATAGCAGCATGAGAAAAAGAAGGAGAGAAGTAGATCCCTGGAACCCAGCAAGGATCTGAAACCTGAATTGAAGCCCACATAAATAATGAAGACAGAAATTTCAATGAAGAAGAAGTGACAGGCAGTGCTCTTTCCTTGAGCCTGGACTCACTGTGCAGGAGGGTGGCTCAAATCTGCAGCCATGTAGTGGCTACTGGTGACCTCAGCCTCCACAGAGAAACACACCAGTGGAATGGAGCAGTGGATGCAGCAGATCCCAGTGGCTGGTGAGTTATTCAAGTTCAAATATCCAGTAGGAGAGGGTGGTTGGCCAGGAGCCATCTTGTAGAGGCTCAGAACTCAGAGCAACTGCTGGTTCCATCTAATGGCTCTCAGTAGTGGGGTCAGGGAACCAAGGCTCAGTTAGCAGGGACCTGAATCCATGCTGGCAGGAGGCACATGGACTGCTTCAGGCTGAACAGATCTGCTTCTAGCCTCACAACCAGAAAGCAGCCTGAGCTTCAGTGGAAATAGAGGTGCAGGATTCCTGGGATTACCCACACTCACTGTAAAGCTACAGCTGGCTTTCTGGGATTAATCAACTAGGATCTAGACTCTGCCAGTGACAGAAGAAATATCCCTTGAAGACATTTTCCCCTTCTCTTTTTTGTAATCTGAGTGTGAACATAGTTTCTAGCTTTGTTGTTGCTGTCATGTTTTTAACGTTTTCATTCTCTCTTTCCCTCCTGTCTTCATCGTTTCTCAAAGTTTGTGTAGTCTTCCTATACTCTCCACCCTTACGTCTAATCTCTCCCCCTTCTATTTCTCTATTCTCCCACCCCTACCCCTTTAAAATTTTCTCCCCCAAGGTAAAATTGATGCATTGAAGGCTTATTTACTGCAAAACAGGCAAAACAATTTTCTTGTTTGTTTTAGATTTTGTTATGTAATCACAAATCTAGTTCATACAGTTGAAAATGGCAAATTAATAGTTTTTCAGTTTATCATTTTCTAGGCTGTATTTGATGTTGTTGTTGGTGGTGACTGCACCACTTTATCCAAAGTGACATAACTGTTCTAATGAGTTGTCTTCCTGATATACCAAGACTGAGATTCTTTAAGGGTTGCAGAAAGCTATAGGTCAGTGCCAGAGAACCAGGGGCTGGAACAAGTAGGCAGCAACTTATCAATAAGTTGAAGAGGTAGGCCCTTGCAACAGATTCAAAATCCAAAACCCAAAATGGTACAGGGGGCCTGCCCATTAGCTCAGTTGTTTAAGTGCCTGCTTAAGTAAAGCAGTCAGGCTCAGGATACTGTGGTTTGATCCCCAGATCTTCAGGCCTTACCAGAACCACCCTTAAGGCAGCCTAAGCCAGCCAAAAAAAAAAAAAAAAAATCCAAAATCCAGCTACACCTGGAAGACATTTCCAAGAAACGGTCATTTCCTAAGGGTTCTACTATTAGCAGTAAAGCTACTTGCCATAGATAATATAAAAGCATAACCCAAAAGTTAAACTAATTCTTTTTAAAAAATAGAAAGTGAGAAGACACTTATATAGCATGCAACCCCAAATTTTTAGCTCACCAAAGGCAAACCCAAGAGGCAACAAGGTAGGACAACACAAAAACCACCCACTTGGACTCTCTGAAGTAATAACAATGGAAATAAGAAAGCAGATGAACATGGCTGCAGAGAAAATCAAATCAAAATAATTTTTCAGCTATCTACAGAGATGGTGACTATAATGAAAGAGGCTTAGTAAATCTAGAGCAGATGCGGATAAAAAAAATAGAGGAGCTTAGGAAAATGACGGAAATCATGAACGCTCAACATAGGAAAGAAATGAAACCCACAAAACAGATTCAAACAGACAACTAGATTTAAAATTTCATTGAAAGTATATACAGGAGCCAGGGAGATGGCTCAGTGGAATGGCAAGCACAAGGGCCTGAGTTCAGTCCCCGGTTCTGCAAAAAAAAAAAAAAAAAAAAAAAGTATATACAGCAGAAAGAGCCAATGTTAGGACAGTATCTCAGATATAGAAGACAGGGTTGTGGGTGGTGGCCATGAAAATAAAGTTTTCTTAAACATAGCAAGGAACTATGAGAAATCAACCCAGCAGCTGCTAGATTATGCAAAGAAGAGAAATATAAAATTAATCAGAGTCAATGAAAAATCTGGAGATAGAATAAATGACAAAACCTATTTACAGAAGTCATGGCAGAAAACTTCCCAAGCATGGAAAAAGAACTTGGCGTAAAGATAAGTGAAGAATATAAAACCTCACTGGGCTATGATTAGAAAAACAAAACAAACAAACAAACAAAAAACCCACCAAGGCATATAGTAGTTAAGACTCAAGAAACTCAACACAAGAAAAGCACATTAAAAGCCACTGGAAAAAACAAACAAATTGCTTATAAAGGAAGGCCCATCAGAATTACACCAGACTTTTCAACACAAACTCTTAAGTCAAAGGGAACTTGGAATGACACCATGCCAGAAAACTTCCTTGGTAGAGAAAAAGAATTTGATATACAGTTAAGAAAGGCATATGGAATTTACCATGATAAAACAAATTTACAGTGAGGCATGTTATAGTCAAGATTCCAGAAATTCAACACAAGAATAGAACCTTAAGAGATGTTAGGGAAAAGAAACAAATCTCCATTGGAATCCCAGCTGACTTCTCATCCCAAACCTTCAAGTCAAGCAGAGCTTGGAGTGAAATCAAGTTCTAATGGAAAACCACCTTCACCCCAGATTGACATATCTCAAAAACTATCTTTTGGGCTGGGGAGAGAGCTCAGTAGAATAAGCACTTGCCTGGCAAGTGCAAAGGCCTGAGTTCAATCTCCGGTTCTGCCACAAAAACAAAACAAAACAAAAAAAAACCCAAAACCTATCTTTTAAAATTGATGGCCAAGGGCCAGGGAGATAGCTCAGTAGAATAAGTGCTTGCCTGGTAAACACAGGGTCCTGAGTTCAATCCCTGGTACCACAAAAAAAGAAAAAAAATTGATGGCCAAGAAAAAAACCTCTTATCATTGCCACCTTTGTTTTAGTGGCAGTCAACAGCTTATATACTTAGTTTCTTCCCCCACCCCACCCCAACCCCAGCCTCTATGCTTATGTCTACCAACTAGTTTTTTTTTTTTTGTAATAATACTCCATGTTGGTTGCGTGTGGATTGGTGGGTTGGGAACAGAAAATGTAGCAGTTGTTAGATCAGACATTGCTGCTACTTCCCTTCAGGAAAGAACAAGTTCCATAGGAAACACAAGCAAATGTCAAGCATTAGCTTTTATTTTGGGTACAGCTTTTCAGACTTGTTTTGCACTTCATTGGAGAAAAGAGTGTGACATGGGTTATGATTCAGCTGCAGATAAAAGTATGCACTGCTCCGGTTTTACTTGGTGCCTTCCTGGGAAATTTAAATATTACTCTGATCCTTGCTGTATTAAGAAAATATCCTGTGGATGACTCACAGTGGCCTTGTAAACATATTAATTCTGAAGCAGTGGATTCAGATAAAGTTCAGGCTGCACAAGAAAATATCAAGTTGCTACTGTGGCCACCAGTGTTCTCTTTCGTGTGGTTTTATTTATTTTTTTGCCCTTTCTGAAACAATTCTTACTCCATTAACAATGGATGTGTATGCTGGGACTCAAGAACAAACCGATTCATATAATGGGATCATACTTAGCTCCTCTTGGAGGTGACGCAGTTATTGTTTTCATGGGGGTTAAATTTATTTCTAAAATGATTGGTAAGCAGCTTCTTTTGCTGGGAGGTCTCCTTATTGTATGGGCTGGCTTCTTTACCTTGGCACTTTGGGTAAATCAGTTTCCCAAAATACAGTAGAAAGGTTTATAGTGTAATAGAAAATGCCACCCCCCTCCCAGGCAGTATAATTCAGGTTCTTAGTTGTCCAGGTAATAATTCCTGTTGTGGTTGGTGTCTACGTGTCCTCCTAAAGCCTCATGTAATTATGGGGTGGACTTTGAGAGTTTGTGATTAATTCACAATCCAGTGCTGGGATTATGGGTGTGGATGCTGCTGGGATTACGGCTGCATGAGTGCTACACCCAGCCTGGGGCAGATAGCCTGAATGCAGCATAAGGGAGACAGACGTGCTCTCTGTTGCTGCTGCTGCCACCGATCCTGCCATTTTGCTCTTGCTGTTTTACGCCGCCATGAAAACTTGCCCTCTGCTGTGTGCTGCTCTGCCGTGGAGCCAGCCCAATATAGACTGAAGCCTCCATTATCTTTGAGCAAAATAAACCTTTCCCCCCTTAATTCTGGGTATTGGGTTTTTGTCCCAGTAGTGAAAGACAAGTAACTAAGATGGTTCCTATTCCTGTTCCAGTTGTTTCTTTCTCTTAGAAAAAGCCAGTCACTGATGCACAGCTGGCGACTATGGTGCACATCGTATAAACCAATCCCCAACCTGCAATCCATTCTGTTGCTGTATCTCTTGCTTGTTTATCACATCTAAGCCCTACACCACCAGAGACAGGGACTGATATTTTTGGGAGTGATTCCAATCGGTGATTGGCAACACAAGTAAATATGCCTCCAAATCCTGGGTGTCCTTTTTATGTTTCTGCTTGCCATTGCTTCTGGAGCACTGGCCAGGAAGACTGACTGTGCCGACCTCTTTGGTCACTGGTCATGGCCCTCACAGATGGAATAAGGCCCTCTCCAGGTCCCAATGGGAAGGCATGCCCTCGAGATTTCGCATGTCCCCTCAGAGGTCTGAAGGAGGATTTATGGACCCCAAAGGAAGAAGAAAGCACTTTCAACTATGACTGTCCCCAAGAGGAAGATGATGCCTGCATCATCCTGAGACAGAGAGCTGCAAACCTGAAGTTCTGAAAACTCTCCCCCAGAGGTATGGACTAAAGACTCACCTCTGGGCCTGGTCATGCTACCTCATGCCCCCTCACCACAGCCTCCATTGCTGTCAGATGTCACGAGAAGCACAAACAGGCACTCAGCCGCACATCAGCCTAATAGACTATTAATCACCTTGGGCAAGATCTCTGCTCCATCCAAAAAGATCCCTTCCTCTGCTTGTGGGTTGCTCCCATAAGCCCCTTCAACTGGAGAAATCCTGAGGCAAAAAGTTAGCTCACATAGAGTTGCCATAAGGAGTTAAGACCTCTCCCACCATTTTGGGGGAGGCCGTAGCCATCATGGTCCCCTAAGGGAAAAAAATGAGGCTTCAGAACTGCACAATATGTATAGACTGTCAAACTGTTAAAATATACATCTGTCTATAAAACCAGTCCAAGCTGCCAACCTGCCAAGTTACCCTGTGTATATGCTGCCCCCAGCCTCCTGCCACCCACAGCCCCCTGGTATACCTCTTGAACCTACAGAATGCTTTCTTCTGCTTTCAGGTGGCTCCTGTCAGTCAGCTCTTCTTCACAAAGACTTCAGTTTTAGATTCAAAGGTTAAGTAATCAGAACTCAACCTCCCAGATGTTCAAAAACTCATTTCCTCTCCGAAAAACAACTTCTGATTTATAGCTCCTAAACTGCCTGATGGAAAAGCATGAAAGCTCTGCTGAAATATCTAGAAGAAAATAGTTATGAGAAAAAAATAATCCCATAAATTTCTTGGTGCTGCTGGCTTCTATAGAATCTGAATCCTTGAGTTTATAAAAACAATTCTTACTCAGGCCGTCAGCCCCTGAGAGCACCCTGGTGGCTAGCTGTGCAAATACTTGGATTCAGTTGCTAAAGGCTGCCTCCCCAATTTGCCTCCTTGCTCTAATATCCACAGTACTTCTGATTAAGAAAGCCAACCAGCTCCCTAGACTGGGACCTCATGGTTCAAGTGTCACATCCATATGCTGTATGAGGACAAACTGTTCTAAAAAATCGGACCCTCTGACAGAAGCTGAGTAAACCCTCTTTTTTTTTTTTTATGAGCAAAATATATTTATTGAGGGAAAGAAAGCTCCTGTCCGAGAGAGGGACAGGAGGAGGCCCAGATGGGTAGTCACCTAAACCCTCTTTAAAGATGGAAGTAGCTCTATTAGGAATGAAGCCCAACAGGCTGGATATGCTACGGTCATCTTGGACAAACTTTTTTGGCCAAAAGTCTCCGACAGGGATGATCTGCATAGCAAGCTGCTAACTGATACTATTTGGAAACCTACCATCAACCACGAAAAATAACTCAACACAGAGGCCTAACCCCCCTCTGGGGATCTGATTGACTAAAACCTCAGCCCAGTCACCAGCCCTGCCCACACCATGTGTTCAGCCACTGTGCTGAGATCCATACCCCTGAAGCCAGCTCTTCAGCATCTGTGTCGCCAGCGTAATCTCCCTTTCCTTACCCATACTAAGAAGATAAAGTTTGTGTGGGTCCTGTTGTAATGCATCATCACAAGATACGGCCTACCCTTGATCACTGGCAGTGACAACAGGCCTACATTTGTACCAGCGGTCACTGAAGAACTGCAATAAATAAAAAACTACAGATGGCATATTGACCACAAAGCTCTTAAAAAAGTTAAAAGGAAAACAGTTTATAATCAGTTAAAAGACCAACTATATCTGTAGACATTCTTGCACACAGATGTAACCAAGGTACATATTAACTAATTCTACAAGTTTCAGAAATCCAGCCTTAGATTCCACTGAAAGATTTACCTGGACAGCTCTTTCAAGGTTCACTCTGAAGAGGCAATGCACGCCAGCCAGTCCACAGGGCTGAAGCCTGAGGACATCATTCACAGGCTTGCTCCATTCCTACACCCTCAATTTTTGTGTCTTCTCAGGCTGCTTACCCCAGGCCTTGCTTCCCCACCCGCTGCTTCCTGTGCTTTTTGCCTTAAATTCCATGGATTGCCCCGAGGAAATAGAACTATCAATCAGACACTTGATCAAGATTTGATGAGCATCTGACCCACACTGGATACTCTCCTAGGTCAGATTAACTTCCTCACTACCTTGCCAGAGTAAAGTTACAGAACACGCAGGCCCATATCATGTCTCTTCCTAAAAACAACCAAGGCAAAAGTTCTATGAGACAACCTTGGGGACCTTGGTGAGGAGCACTGGCAACCCTAATGTTACTGATTCCAGTTGGGCCTTGTCTCAGAAAATGACATGGAATATGCCCAGCACAGATTTGCTGGGGAAACTAAAATGGGAGGAAATATAACAAAAAATGTCCCCCGTCCCCATCCAGTATATTTCAGTTTCTTAGTTGCCAGGGTAAGAGTTCCTCTTCCAGTTCCAGCTGCTTCTGTCTCATAGAAATGGCTGGTCGCTATGAAGCACACTGTATAAATGCCCAATCCCCCTGAATGGCAAGCCATTCTGCCTCCATATTTCCAGCTTGCTTATCTCATTTAAGCCCTAGACTACAGTGATCAGGGCCTGATATTCTGGAAATGCTCCTGATCAGTGCCCTTCACTGTAAATAATCTGCCTCCAGGGGCTGGGGAAATGGCTCAGTGGAATAAGCACTTCCATGGCAAGTGCAAGAGCCTGAGTTCAATCCCCAGATCCACCAGAAAAATAAATAAATAAATAAACAAACAAACAAACAAACAAATAAATAAATAAATAAATAAATGGGCTTCCAAATCCTGGGTGATGCTTCAGTGTTTCTGCTTGCCATTGCAACATAGTAATTTAATCCCTAATGCCATACTTGGGGAAATCATTACTCATCTTTGGAAGTTGCTGAGAGAAGACCATAATGAACTATCAACTGGTTGTCCAACTGAACAACCTGGTGCCTTGACACCCCAGTAATCCACATGGCACAGTTCTTCAAATCAGCTATGTTCATTGGAATGGACTATCCAGTCTGGGATATTATGACCTATCATTTCTATTCAAAAATTCTGTGACCAAAACCTCAGGGCATGTACATGGGCTGATTAATAGCATCTAGAAGTGGAGAATGGATTCTGGGGCCTGTGCTCATCAACCATGTGTACAGTTCCCTGGGGCCACGATGGGCTTTTGCCCTTGTGTGTGGCACAGGGATACTCATGTCACAGTCCCGGGAGTGGTTTACGAAAGACTCATTGCCTTTTCTGTAAGGTATGGAAGAATCTAGGAGGCACCCAGCTAAACCTGTAGTTGAAACTATCCACTACCTGGCATTTCCTGGTCTAAGCCTCTGCTTGACCTTGCCAATCTCCAAGGTCAGGCTATAGATTTGCATTATTTTGAACAACAGGAACCTATATTACATAACAGAGGTAACTGTATATGTGGTTAAGAACACAATATATAAAAACATTCTAGGCATAATTTCCCTATCTCAGAAATGAAGTATTCTTCGAATACTGCCTTTTTGGAGTTTCAGGAACTAAAGTGCAAATGGACAATGATCTGTGAATGTGAAATTGTACTCTTCAATACAAACTGTAGAGGTGAGTATTAAAATAGTAAGGTTACTTATGCGGTGAAACAGGAGAGTTGTGTATGACTTAGAGCAGAATTAAACTATAGAAAAATTAAAATTTAAGAAAGTACACAAATGAAATTTAAAAATATCCTTTTGAAAACCAACAACCTGTCCTATGGATAACCCACTACTATTATGGACTACTGGACTATATTGGATTATTTTGCTGAATTCACACATCTACCATATTTGGATGGCAATGGAATACCCATCTCTGACAAAACTAAACAAAAAAGGGGAATACTAATGAAGACCATTTTTTATCTGTATATACAAAATAGGATAGATATACAGCTACTTTCTCTTAATTCAATAAGAAAGATTTGTACTAATAGTGTTTGGACAGGATATCATGTCTGCATCTTGTACTATGAATAACCACTATGAAGACAACAATATGCAGTGTATTAATTATTGAAACTGTCTTACTAATCGGTTTTGAAACTGTCTTATTGCTGTTTGTTTCTCAATAGCATTAATTTAAAAAAAAAGAAAAAATAGAAGAATGCTTATGGTGCTTGGCCTTGAGCTACTCATATTTGAATTTTCCTAGGTATGCTCAGAAACTATAGTTTGTGATAGAAAGCAAGAGAAGGCTATTGTTGCCATGGTAGCAAAAATCATCTTTTTCTCCCTCAAAAATAATATGCAGAGACCAATGGGGAAAAATTAACACTAACTGCACTTGCAGAGAAAATTAAATTTAAATACAAGGAATTTTTGTTCAATTTTCATATATATATATATATATATATATATATGGATGCCTTGCAATGGGGTTCCTAGTTAAAACACAAGTTACTTTTTCTCTGCTTCAAGCAGGTTGCCCAGTAGGCTGAATATATCTTTTAAAGCCTCAAAATGAAAGAGTAAAAATTTACAATTGTATAAAATGATGCTCAAAATAAGTTTCTAAAAGCTGCCTTAGCTTTACAACTAATTTTAGAATGGCAAACAAGCAACCACAGCCAACAACAACAAAAACAATGACTGCTGTCCTTTTGAATTCCCTTGTTCAGCATTCAACGGGTATGACCCTTTTTTCAGGATGGATTAAATAAACCCAAACAAATGTAAAAAAGAAGAAAAAGAAAACCAATGAGTCATGGTTTTTTTTTAAATAAAAAATTAGAGGAGCTGGGGAAATAACATGGTAGTCTAAGCACCTGCCTGGCAAGTGCAAGGACCCAAATTCGATCCCTGGTACCACATGCTGGGCTGGCCCTGAACCCTGGGCATGTTGCCATGGCCATGAAATTGGGCATAGCACATGCCTGTAATCTCAGCCCTGGGGAGGCTGAGGCAAGAGGATCACCATGAGTCCCAACTATATAGTGAGACCATGTATCAAATAATAAATAAAATAATAAAGTATTGCTTTAAAAATAAATAAATAAATTGTAGACAGTTTCTACAATTGAACAATAATGCTAATACAACATACCAGAACTTGTGGGACATAGTGAAAGCTGTCCTGTGTGGGATGTTTATAGAGGTGAATTTTCACATAAGAAAAACAAAGCCAACTCAAATAAATAGTCTAATGCTAAAACTCAAGATTCTAGCAAAAGAACATGTGAAACACAAAGCCCATATGAGGAAGAAAATATAAAGAGCAGAGCAGAAATTAATGCAATTGAAACTAAGAAAACAATATAAAGAGTTAATGAATTGAAGAACTGGTTCTTTGAAAGATTAAGTAAAAACTATTAGGCACTTTAAAAAATTATTTAACTGAAACAGACTTCCATTTGTTCAACTGAAGTGACTTCCATTTATCCTGATTCATCTTTTCCCCATGGTGATTTACAGGATCTTCACGCCAATATAAATATTTGGATATTTGGGTATATGCTTGCACAATACCTCAGCAATATCTTTCATCTAGAAAAACACTGAAGAATAAAGACTAGACATAATTACTAGGTACGATTATATCTCCAATTGTTAGTAGGATGTGCTAACTGATTTTATTTATTTACACCAGGAATTGAACTCCTGACCTTGCATTTGCCAGACAGGCACTTGTGCCACTGAGCCATGTCCCTGGCTGCTTGCAATTACTAGGTACAATGAAAAGCTGCTCCAAACACTCCTGAGGTAAAAAGGCACTACATACCTGTTCAACTAAGAAAACCATCCTGGGCTGGGGAGATAGCTTAGTAGAATAAGCACTTGCCTGGTAAGCTCAAGGACCTGTGCTCAATCCCCGGTTCCAACAAAAAACAAAACAAAACAAACAAACAAACAATCCTTCAACACATAATGATTTGTATTTTAAAGTAGGACCTAGAACACTTACACTTCCAATTAGGTGCTCAATGGCAGAGCTCCATCCCCAGCTTATGCCATGGATTCATAGGGAACAGGTTCCGACAACTCAGGTTCCTTTCCATTGGTTCTCACAAAGTGTGCTTCTCTGGGTGGGTCATGCTGGTGCTTCAGTTGAACCCAGGTACCTTTCTCTTTGGCTTCCTTCTTTTTTTAATCACTTTCCAGGAAACTATCTCGACTCTTTGAGTGTTTATTTAAATATGTGAAATATGCACATTAATCTTCTTGGCAAGGATCTTGCCCTTAACTTGCTTGTTTATAACCATGCCAGTTCAAACCCTGGTTCCGCAAAAAAATAAAAAATAAAAAAATAACCATGCCAACGCATGCTGTAACATTGTAGACTCTTCCTGTTTTGCCATGGTAACATTTGTGAGGCATTCCTTTTTGTACAGTACCCATTCCTTTGATGTCTACAGTATCACCCTTTTTTGTAGATTTCCATGTATGTGGCCAAAGGAGCAACCCCATGTTTTCTAAAGACCTAGAGAACATATACCAGGTTGTTTCCCTCCTCTTGCCCACTGAGTTGGTTATTTTGGCAAATTAATTTTGGAAGATGGAGGCTCTGGCCAACAAGGAAAAGATTAAATAAAATTGACAAATCCTAAAACCCAATCCAAAAATGGGCATCTGAAATACATAGACACCTGTCAGATGAAGTACAAACAGCAAATAAATATATGAAACAAATGTTCAACATCACTGGTCATTTGTGAAACGGCACTAAGATTCATCTCACTTCAGAAAGAATGGAGTAGTAACCAGCAACAAATGCGAGCAATGCTGTGGGGAGAAAGGACCCTTCTCCACGGTTGGTGGGAGTATAAAGTGGGATTGAACTTGGGACCTGGTGTTCGCCAGGCAAATGCTTAATAAATAGTTTTTATATACAATGGAATACTAACTTGAGACATTTTAAGGTAAGTGGATGCTTTTTAAGACAATAATTTAAAGTGAATTAAATCAGACATGTTTAAATATTGCACTGTTTCCCTTGTGTGAGAAACTATGGAAATCAGCACAGAGACTTCTCAAAAATCTGAAACTAGCAAAACTGAATTTGACCCAGCTACTGCCTTTCTAGGCATCTTCCCCAAAGAGTTAAAATCATCATACCACAGTGATATACGCACATCCACATTTATAGCAGCCCAGTTTATAATAGCTAAATCTTGGAAACAGCCCATTTGGACATTGAGAGCTGAATGGATAAAGAAAAGCGGTTTTTATTTTATTTTATTTATTATTTATTTATTTATGCAGGGCACCGGGGATTGAACTTGGGATCTCGTGTTTGCCAGGCAAATGCTTAATAAGTGGTTTTTATATATAATGGTGTACTAACTTGACATATTTTAAGGTAAATGGATACTATTTAAGACAGTGATTTAAAGTGAATTAAATCAGACATGTTTAAATATTGTACTGTTTCCTTTGTGTGAAAAACTTAAAGGGTAAATAAGGAGCATAATGAAAGATAGATACAGGGAAGAGAGAAGAACTCAGATAGAAAGGTGATTAAGGGAGAGGGAAGGGAGAAGGGTTGGGAAGGAAATGAATGGAAAGTAAAATGAAAACAAAGCTTTTCTAAGTGGGGAGGATATGAAGGGCAGAGAATAGGAATAATGAAGCATTAAGATATATCATTACAGGGCCAGGGAGATGGCTCAGTGGAATAAGTGCTTCCCTGGCAAGCACAAGGGCCTGAGTTCAATCCCGGTCCTACCAAAAAAAAAAAGATATATCACTACAGGTACAATTCCCTTTGATGAATGAGATCATTATGTATGGCAAACATGTACTAATAAAAAGTATACAAAAGAAAAAAATATCATTAAGTTTTAAGAAATCAGAAATTCTCAGAGTCAAAGATATCTTTGACCTAGATTTTTTTTTTTTGAGACAAGATCTCTCTGAGTCTCTAAGTTGCCCAGGCTAGCTTGAACCTGAAATCCTTTTGCCTCAGCCTCCCAGGGGGCTGGAATTACAGTTGTGTGCTAGTGTTTCTATCTTCACATATTTCATTTCAAGCAGAATAATCTTTTTCTCACATATAGTAAATACTACTTCATAAACCCAATATCTTAGATCACTTTCCCATCACTGGGATAAAATACTTAGCACCCACAATTGAAAGGGGAGGTATATCTTGGCTCATGGTTTTTAGAGGGTTCTGTCCAAAGTTGGCTGAATCCAAGACAGAAACAACATGATGAAGGGTTTGGGTAGAAGGAAACTGCACAACCCATAGCAGCCAGGAAACAGAAGGGAGAAGCACCTGGGGAGGCAGATGAACGCTCCCAAGTCATGACTCAGGGGCCCACCTCCACTCAGACCCCACCTCCTAACAGCAAGTCAACTACAGCATGCCATAATACAGTCATCTCCCAAAAGCCCAACCTCTGAGCACAGGAGGCTTCGGGGAGAATCAGTAACTCAAAGCTGGAATACTCAATGAGCAAACTCTGGAGAGAGCTGCAATTAGACCCTGGCCAAATGCCACGGATTTTACATAAGAAGGTTGAAGTCAAAAGTCCATTGTCCAGGGCCAGGGAGATGGCTCAGTGGAATAAGAACTTCACTGGCAAGCGCAAGGGCGTGAGTTCAATCCCTAGTTCCACCAAAAAAAAAAAAAAAGTCCATTGTCATGACTTGCTGTTGGTTATTAAAATAAACACCTAGAAAACAGTTTTAAACACCAAATTGCCTTCTTTTGACTCCTTCAGATAACTTTGTATATGATTATATTGAGCTATAAGCTATATGTAGAGCAGAAGTAGGTTTTAAATCTTCTTACTTGTAATATATTTCCTCTCAGCATCTTTTATGAAAACTGCTTGTTAATTATTCAAATCCAGTAAATTTCAAATTCACTCTATTAATTTCCTTTTCCCATAGTTTATTTTAATTTCCAATGATTTGTCTTCATCATTACATTTTTTTTTTTTTTTTTTTTGTCTTTTTGAGACAGGGTCTCACTATGCAGTTCAGGCTGGCCTTAAGCTCACTTTGTAGCTCAGGCTGGTCTCGAACTCACAACAATCCTCCTGCCTCAGCCTCCCGAGTGCTGGGATTACAGGCATGCGCCACCATGCCTGGCTTATCATTACATTTTTTAAAAAAATATTTATTTGGTACAGGGTCTTGCTACACAGCTCAGACTTGTAGTGATCCTTCTGTCTCAGCCCTCCCAGTGCTGGGATCACAGGCGTGCATCGTGATGCCCGGTTTCAGGCCCAGCATGGCATGCAGCACCAGGGATTTAACTTGGGTCCTTGCACTTGCCAGGCAGGCACTTAGACTGCTGAGCTATCTTGCCAGCCCCCTCATTACATTTTTGTTGTTGTTGTTGTTTAACACTTTATTTCACCTTTCCATAGCTATTGCTTAGCTATTTGTACTCATTTTTTTCTACACTCTAACACATGCTTCAGCTATTTTAATATTATTCTCGCTCTAATAAATTTGTCAAACTCCTAGTATTTGATTTTATATAATATTTTCTTATGTTTTTCTAAACATTCCCCTAAGAGCCAGTGTGGAGGCCAGGGATGGTGGCACATACCTGCAGTCCAAGCATTCAGGAGGCTGAGGCAGGAGACCTGCTGCAAGTACCAGGCCAGTCTGGGCTACAAAGTGAGTTCAAGTCCAGCTGGAACTGTGTAGTAAAACCCTATTTCAAAAAGAATAAAAAAAGAACCAATGTCATTTTCTTATGGCCACTGGAGCCTTGCACGTTTGTGGGCTACAACAATCATGTGAAAACCTCAAGAATTGAGCCATTTTCATTTTTAATGATTTTTATAGCTCCATTATTATTATTATTATTATTTAGTACAGAGTTGACAGGGACACAGATTGGACTCAGTGATTCTCCTGTTTTCAGCCTCCCAGTGCTGGGATTACAGGGCTGTGCCACCACGCCCAGCTCAGCTGCCTCTCAGTGTGCCCTGGGGGCGGGGCTGGCACGGCACACCAGGGATCAAATCCCAACCCATGTATCTGCCTAAGCAGGTACTTTAATCTGCTGAGTGGATAAAAATATGGCTGGCCCATATTTTTAAATTATTAAATTATATGATAAACTATAGAATCAGGGATATAGCTCAATGGCATAGCATCTATCTGGCAAGCAGAAGGTGCTGAGTTCAATTCCTGATAAAACAACAACAAAAAATGATAAACTATATCAAACATACAAAAAATATGAGCATTTTATATGGAGAAGTCTTACCAGAAACATCTTATTAATCTCTTATATTTTATGCTGAATAATCTCTTTATAGGAGTTAGCCATGTCTGTATCCTCTGATATATCTTATTGTGCATACCAGGTACACCATTTCCCTTTATTGGCTTACTGAGTATGGTATGCTGGCCATTTTTTCTTTATTCCAAAACAATTTAATTTATGTCCATTGCAGAAAATTTAGGTAACATAAATGAAAAACTAAGAAAAATAATGTAAAACTCATCCAAAATTCTACTACTCTGAGATGTTACTTTTTGTATATTTTTATATAGTTGGGTAATTAGGAAGGATGCTTACAACTTTCTAAAGGAATTTTCCTCTTACCGCTTCTGCCATTAAGACAGCCTTATTTTGTACCCTATGGCCCTATCCCACAAGTTATTTGGATTAGAGTGACAGTGAACACCCTACCTGTAATAGTCAGGATTTGGTCAGGAAAACAGACACCACCCTACGAATTAAAAAAAAAAAAAAAAAAGTTATAAAGTGGTTACACAGGAAATGGAAAAACTGAGAAGCCAAATACAGGATAGTAAGGCAACTGAGAGGTTAGCCACAACCAGAAGCAGCTTCTAACTTAGGACTGAAGGGACAGAGGACAACTAGGTCACTGAAAAAAAAAAAAAAAAAAAAAAAAGGGATTTTGGCTGACCAGCAGAAGCCAGATCTAAGGTGGAAAAATTTTCCAATGGGAACTGGAACTGTAAAAAGAAGATCTGTTTGGGGGGCAGCAGAGACACAAAAGGGACACAGCCCAGTCAAGGTCTTCACAAATAGAAATCTGTAGGAGACACTTCTAGGTCCTCATCTCAGTCCAAGAAGCCAATGTTTATAATCCCAAAGTTATGTTATTGGAATCTCATCAAGTTGATTCCAATCTACCACTTTCAATGCAACCCACAGCAAAAATAAAGACACTAAATTATATTTTCAATCATTGAGGAGTCAAGGGGCTCTATGTTCAGCCACAAAGATGGCTTCCCAGAACAAAGAGACTGACCCAAGGCCTCACTCAGTTTTTATTCAGTGGGGGAGTAGCTTGAGGAGGATTGACTGAGAATTGTGGGAAGACAGTGACTACTGTGAGCTGAGCTAGGTGGGAGGCCTACATTTACCTCCGCCATATGCAGAAAGGATATGCAGAGAGAGTAATCTACATTATAATATTATGCCATAGAGATAGCATCTAATATTTTGGGGGGTCTGGTGCTTCAGCTTTGATGTAGTCTTTCAAGCCCCAGGAAGTCATAATCTCTATCTGAAAGCTCGATCCCAGCTGGTGGTGCAGAGCTTTAGCTCTACTGTCCTGTACCAGGGAAACACGCATACCACCTTCAAAAACTATCACCAATACACATTGCTTAAGGCCAACTGAAGGATAAACAGAAGTCCTAGCCAGCTCTGTACATAACAATACAAGTAAATAGGGTCAGGCTCAGTCAAAATGGAGACAGTAGCTCTACTTTCAAGGAGAGCTGCTCAGGTGGTCCTTCACAGAAATCCAGGGAAATGCCCCAGCTTCCTTTTTTTCCTAGGCTTCAATTATCCAACACCATCTCTTCTCGGCCAAATTTACCCGAAAGCTTTTTGGCAAAGGACCCAGGAATTTCTGGAGGATAGAAATAGAAGTGAGTGACAATTGGTCAGCAATTAAGGACGGCCAGTAGACTGGCTGGCCATGCAATACCCCTATCTAGTATTCTTGCCAAAAATGTTTAAGCTTAATCTAATGAGGAAACCATGAGGCCAATCCAAATTGAAAGACCTTGTACAATATAACCACTCTGTCTTCTCCAAACTGTTTACATCATAAAAGACAAATCAAGCCAGAGAACTCCTCTAGATTACAAGACTTAGGGGTCTTGCATCAAAACAGAAACAGAAGGTCTGGGGAAATAGCTCAGCAGCATAAGCGCCTGCCTGGCAAGGGCAAGGTCCTAAGTTTGATCCCTGGTACCGAGGGGAAAAAAAGAAAAAAAACAACAGAGGGATAATGTGGAGTGATCATGAAAATATGAATTACAGTTGTAAAGATGCAATTTTTTTGAGTGTTGTCATTTGCTTGTGGTTATTTAAGACAATGTCCCTGTTCTCACGAACACAGGCTAAAAGGTAATTACAGTGTCTCCAACTAGTCCCATCCATATGGAGAACATGGAGACAAGGTGTGACCGTATGTGGCGAATGCTAAAACCGGTGAATCTAAATGTAGTGTCTACCTGAACTCATTGTACTATTTTTGCTACCATCTTGAAGCCTGAACATTTTTCAGAATAAAAACTTGGGGGAAAAAAAGTTGAGAAAAAAATAAGCTGGCCTCTGATATTGACTACTCTAGCTAGCAGTAAAATTTGAAGATGACATTAAGACATGAGTGAAAGCTGGGCATGGTGGCGCATGCCTGTAATCCCAGCACTCGGGAGGCTGAGGCAGGAGGATTGTTGGTGAGTTCGAGAACAGCCTGAGCTACAAAGTGAGCTTAAGGCCAGCCTGAACTGCAGTGAGACCCTGTCTCGAAAAGACAAAAAAAAAAAAAAAAAAAAGACATGAGTGAAGACAAACAACACTGAACTAAAACTACACGTAAACCCAAATTAGGAGGTAGGAGAGAAGATACAGCAAAAGGCCTTCACAGGTAGCTATCCAGAGGCTTCCTATCTAGGCAAGCAGTGGCCACTTACAGAGGTGAAGTCTGTTTTCTCCTCCCAGAGTTCTGAACTGGCCCCAGGACTGGTTTTGACAGCATGTAGCAGGATTGACATAGTGCTAGCTTCTTGACCATTCAGAGGCTTCATGTCATCCACTTTTCTGCTCTTGGAGCTCTGAGCCACTCTGCAAAGAAGATGGACTGTCCTGCTAGAGAGATTAGCTTGGCTGGTGTCCATAGCACTTTGTCACACCTCAGCCAAATCCAGATCCTCCAGCCCAGCCCCAGTCAAGCCGGTCCAGCTACCACTTCATGGAACAGAGACAAACTGTTCTTGCCAATCCCTTCCCAAATTATAGCACCATGTGCCAATAAATAAATGGTGGTTGTTATTTAAAGCCAATGAAATTGGGGGAGATTTGTTATATAGCCAATAGTAACAGAGGAGACAGACACAGATACAAAGATGCCTGTTGGGAGATTGAAAAGCCTGTTTGTATTTCATCATCCAATATACAGCAATCCCATGTATTGGCTCAAAACAAGCCCCACAACTCCCCTTTTTTGAGTTAACCTAAGTAGGTCTCTATTTATTACAACAAAAAGAGCAGAAATGAATGTCCCTTCCTATCCTTTATCTTTGCAAATATTTGTGGCTTTGTTTTTTGTTTTGTTTTTGTAGTGTGAGGGACCAAAACCAAGGCTTTGCGTGTGCTAGGCAAGTGCTATAACACCCCAGTGTTCTTTGCAGGTATTTTTATTTTCTGTTCGTCTCCCATTCATTTCCGTCTTTATTGGGCAACAGTACTTTAAAAGGATGTGTTGTGAAAAGCATCTTACAGCTGGAAGTATAAATGAAATGACTGGCTTTGTTTAAATATAATAAGAGGATATAATGCTAGAGTATCCACCCAGTTTCAGACGTAAAATATGGAAAATCTATTAGGAGTGTTGACTCTTCCCCATGTTTATCCCCAGTGATAACTGACATCATTTATTTTATGTGAATCATTTTAAATACATATATGTGTGTGTATACATAAATAATATAATGCTTCATTTTGAAAAACTGAGCAACACCAATCTAGGAGGAAAAGAAAAAGGTGCTGCTTCCTCTCACTGTTAGAAGAAGGCACAGTGGGGCAACATACACTGAGCAGTCTTTGGGTGGCTGTCTGCCTTCTGCTGGCCAAGCGTTTACAAGAAGCTTTTACGAGAACAGCATTAGGTAAGATGATGAGTAACACTGGGAAACATCGGGCTCAGCACAGTTGAGGCACGAAGTGGCACCAGTGAATGGGGCGGTTTTTAGATGTTGGCCAGGACGCAGTCAGAGAGACAGGCCTGTTCTATTCATCATGATGCCCTCTCTCCCTCCCAGGGGAAGACCTAACAGAACACTGCTAGATGGTGTACATGGCAGAGCAGGCAGCAGGGCATCCGTGGACAGGCAGGAACATCACCAGCATGTGCTCAAATAAGACAAGGACACCAAACCAGACTCGGAGTATGTGGTCCTTTATTTAAACGGGATGGTTGTGGAGAAAACAGGGGTGAAAACCCTCCATGTGTCTCTCCCTGGAGTTCTAGAGACTGACTGCTTCAAGATGGACTTGCTTCCTCACACAGCCAGCGCACAGCTGTCGTCCTGGACTCTCCCTCCACCTCCACCTGAGTTCCCTCTGCTGCTCTCCTGTGTCCGACGTTTAGCTGAAACTTCCCATACCCACCTCTTTCTTGGTTTGTTCTCTTATTCAAAAAGTACAGCTTCCAGTAAGCTTCTGGGGAAGAGAGGAGTCAAATTGCATATTAGAACACGTATTTATGTTGCCTTTGTAAATGATTAGATGCAGAATTCTGATTTGGGAATTATTTTTCTTCAGAAGTTTGAAGGCTCTGATGTCTCCTTCTATTGTCATCTGCCAAAGTAGGCAAACCAAATCTGATTTCTGATCTTTGTACACGATTCTCACTTTCTCTCCCCATTTTCTCTGCCTTTCTCTCACCCCACATCTTCCCTCCTCTCCCTCTTCTCTCCTTTATTCTTGGCTTTTAAGATATCTTAACATTTGTTGTTCAGAAATTTCATGATAGTATGTCCAGATGAATCTCTTTTTATCCATTTATCTGGGCATTTTTAAAAATAATTTTATTGCAAAACAAATAGCAGTGAGACAGTTTCAAAACCGATTAATAGGACAGCTTCTATAATTAATACATTGCATATTGTCTTAGTGGTTATTCATTGTACAAGATGCAGACTTGATATCCTGTCCACAAACACTATTAGAACAAATCTTTCTATTCACTGAATTAAGAGAAAGTAGCTGTATATCTATTCTATTTGAATATACAGATACAAAATGGTCCTTCATTAGTATCCCCTTTTTTGTTTCCTTTTGTCAGAGAAGAGTATTCCCTTACCATTTAAATATTGTAGGTGCATGAATTCAGCAAAATATTCCAATATAGTCCAGTAGTCCATTAGTAGTGGGTTTTCCATAGGACTGGCAATGTCAGAAGTTATTGACTTGAGCCTTTCACAGCTCAGCATATTAATATGGCTTTACTTTTTATACTTTTTTGCTGGATGGTTAAGACCAAGATAAAGGAAGATCTATACAGTAAGAAATGTAACTTTTGTATCTGATAAGGTCAGTCAAATCTCTCAGGACTTATCCTGAAACCCTGTAAGGCAATTTGTAGATCCCTTGTCAGTATCAGCCATGTGGATGAGTCACGGCTTTCTGGGCATTTGAAGGGTTATTTCAAGTAGGAAACTCATCTTTTTCAGTCCTGGCACATTTTTTCTGTATTTTTTAAATTGATAATTATCTCTTCTACATGTTCTCTGTTTTCTCTTTCTTAAACATCTATTATTCAGATACTGAAATTATTCTCTATTTTTTTTTTTCTTTTCAGTCCTATTTTTCCTTTCTTTGTCTTCTTGGGAGATTTCTTCAAGTTTGTCTTTCATTTTTTTCTACTATGTTCTTCAGTTCTACAACCCTGCTTTAATTTGGAAAGACTTTTAAAAATTATCTTATCAGTTATCATGATTTTATCCTGTTCTTATAATGTGGGTACAATATATGCTCTTGCTTTTGTGAATATCTTTTTTAAAAATTTAATCATTTATTCATTTGGTATGAGGTTTTGCTACCCAGCTCAAACTCACAGTGATCCTCCTGTCTCAGTATCCCCAGCACTGGGATTACAGGAATGCACCACCATGGCAGGTTTTGGTGGCTACAATGACGTGCAGTACCACGGACT
Organism: Ctenomys sociabilis; assembly: GCA_004027165.1. NCBI lineage: Eukaryota > Metazoa > Chordata > Mammalia > Rodentia > Ctenomyidae > Ctenomys > Ctenomys sociabilis. Next base: position 42,210 of record PVKA01007906.1, on the reverse strand, counting down.
GAACACAGGTCCTTGCACTTGCTGGGCAGGTGCTCAGGCCGCTGAGTTATCCCTCCAGCCCCCCTTTCTATCTTAATAACCGATGTTTAAAGTTTATGAATTCCTGTATAATCTCTGTGTTGGGGGAGAGTCTGGCTGGCTCTTCCTTTTGTCTGGGGCTGTAGCCTCCATGTCTGAAGCAGCACCCGATTCTTCTGTGCAGCCTCCCATATTCTTAGTTCGTAGGAAATGAACTCATGCATGTGCTAATTCCTTTAGCTTTATAGTATACTTAACCTGCTTGGGCTTTGGTTTCTTCACTCATAAAATGAAGATGAAGGGGGCCGGGGAGATGGCTCAGTGGAATAAGCGCTTCCCTGGCAAGCGCAAGGGCATGAGTTCAATCCCCAGTTCTGCCAAAAAAAAAAAAAGATTAAAAAAAAAAATGAAGATGATGACAAAACCCATTTCTTTACGGTCTTCTGAGGTTGCCCAAATCTTGGAGCTCAGACTCCACATTGGGCATAGAACAGGCTAAGTCGGCTGCCATCATTGTCACATAGTTCAGGTGGGACTCACACCAGCTCTCAGCTGAAGAGGAAAGCGCATGACCTGGGTCTGGCCAATGAGATTCAGCGCTGGGTGTTTGAAGGGAAATAATACGGATTTTTTTTTTCCCTATTAGGTAACTAAGTTGGTAAAGCAGAATCCCACAGCTGTCAGTAACCCTCTTTAATAACACTTGTGGAAAGTGAAACCAACACAAAATAAGCAAACTTGGTAGGCCTGCTGGCCAGCCTAGCAACGCAGGCTCAAGAGCCTAAGGCAGGAGGACTGCCACAAGTCTGAGACTAGCCTGGACTACATAGTGAGACCCTGTCAAAATCCAAACCGAATAAAATAAGTAAAGCCAAACTAAGTGATGGAAACAGATTACTGATGCTGCTGCCGCCTCCAGCCTTGACTGAACATTTTATGTGCTCTGGACTTTCTAATATCATGAGTTTGATACATTCCTTTTCTAATTAAATTATCGCTAGTTTTCATTGCCTACAATAGAAAGAATACTTAGTAATACCCAAAATTTGGGAACATACTGTTTTTAAAACTGTTTTCACTTAGTACAGCATAACAGCATATTTTAATGTTATTAAAGTTATTCTGGGGCCAGAGAGATGGCTCAGTGGAATAAGAAGCTTCCCTAGCAAGTGCAAGGGCCTGAGTTCAATCCCTGATTCTGAAAAAAAAAAAAAAAAAAAATTATTCTTCAAAACTGTTTTAGGTCTAGTATTTTAGCTTGTTTTATGAGTCCATATAAGTGGGCAGATAAATTACTATTAATTTTTCATATTAATATTATAAACAACACTGAAATGAATATTCTTATATCTGAATTTTTGTGTATATCATTATTGCTTCTAAATTCCTAGAAGTTCTGGAACAAAATTGCTTAGAATATTAAGAGCTTTGTTACATATAGAAAAGTACCCTTGAAGAGTGGTACCAACTTGTTCTCCCATGAAGCTAAGAAAATGGTTTGAAAGTGTTACAGTGGGCTCCTCCTACTCCGCATGCGCAGGCTGGCACCCTTCCCACTGCCAGAGACACGGAGATTATTCTTTGGAGAAATGAGATGTTCCCAATGGGGGAGAACAGGTACTGTAGAAGGAAGAGGGCAAAGTATAGGCCTGGAAACAAGGAAAGTCCTTCCCCAACCTGTTTCCAGATTTGCATTTGCAAGGGGCTCTTTTCTACCCAAGCAGAAAAGGGGCAATTAGTGCTCTTTTGCAGAAATGAAGCTCTCCAGAGAAGCAGCCTCCTTGCTCTAACCACTGGGCATGCAGTTGTTTCCCACCCCTCTGCTCTAACAACTGGGCGTGCAGTTTCCCCGTGGGAAGCCTGGTTGTCCCCAAGCCCCACCCTTGCTCTTGGAGCTCCTAGTCAGTACTCTAATGCCTCACACCTATATAAAGAGTTAGTCACGGTGTTCAAGACTTGACAGGAATCCCTAAGAGAACAGAACAACAAAATAAAACAGAACTGTAAAATAATTTTTATTCTTTTATTAATTTTTTTTTTCTATGCTGCAGATCAAACCAAGAGCCTCACATGTGCTAGGCAGGATTTTTACCACTAAGCTATACCTCTGGGCCAGTAAATTTTTATTATAACTTTCAATTATATTATCTATAACAATATAGCACACACACACACACGCACATATATATATATATACATATATATATATATATATATATATATATTTGTTCTAATTTCTGGTTATAGCTTATCCTTTTTTATAGCTTTGCTATAATTTACATTATTATAACCAAACAAACAAAAAGGGTGAACTGAAATAATTTGAGGGGGAAGAGGACATAGCAAAAATTCCAACTATACTCTTGACAGGGTATCACTTGTCCTTCTGATGTCTTTTGAGGAGAAGGATGCTTCATCCGTGCTGGGCTTCGGTCTTGGGGACAGTGGAAGACTTGGGGACAAGTCTCATCAGTACACATGGGCAGAGTAACATGGGGATGCTTGACTCAGCTCCTCTGAGCCTCACTTCTTGAAGCCAGCCCATGTATAGACAGCAGTTTTCAGCTTCTCCTCCTTCTACCCTCAAGCTTTGAGTTGCATGAAGTAGGTGGAGGAGGTTCAGTTTGGGAGTGTGCTCTGACTACTACTGTTCTGTAACAAGTCAACTCAAAACTTAAAGGGTTAAACTAATCAGTTTCATTCTGGGGGTCAAGTTGGCAGAGTACACAGCAGACAGGGCTCTGGCCTCTGCTGCCCAGAACACCTGGGACCTCAGCTGGGAAGGCCAGAAGAATGGCTGCCAGAGGCTGAAGGCATGTGGAGACAACTTCCTCCCAGGATTTGTATTTGAAGCCGGCCACCTGCTGAGACATTTGTGGTACTTAAATAGCTCCCATGCCCTGGGCTCAGGCTTGTCTCCTTGCAGCTCAGGCCTCCAAAACCAGGTGTTCAACAAACAGCAGGAACTATAGCACCTTCTCTGACTTAGCCTCAGAATTCACACTTTATTTTTAGCACACTCTAATGTGAGTTATAAATCTGCCCAGGTTCAGAGCAAGGAGAGGACACAAATTTTATCTTTCAATGTATCAGATAATTTGTGAATGTGTTTTAGGCCACCCTATGACAACATCTTAAGCCCCCAACATCTTATGGTGGGTACAAAAATGTTAAGAAATAGCCTGGAGTAAAATTAAAGAGCTATGGGGCTTCTCCCCAACTTTCCTTCCAAGCAACTGTGGACTCCAAGTAAAGGAATTCTGCTGTCTCCCATCACAAAAAGATAAAGGACAGGTGGCTGGCGATATAACTTAGTGGCATAAGCACCTGCCTCACAAGCACAATGTCCCGAGTTCAATCCCTGGTACAAAAGAAAAAAGAAGGAAGGAGGGAAGGAAGGAAGGAAGGAAGGAAGGAAGGAAGGAAGGAAGGAAGGAAGGAAGGAAGGAAAGGGAAGGGAAGGAGAGAGGGAGGGAGGGAGGGAGGAAGGAAGGAAGGAAGGGGTGAAGAGGAAGCCTCTCTGCAACCCTCCCCGTGCTTCAACAGCCCCCAACAGAATGAGTCCCCAACAACCTGAGTTTCTTCCCCTTTCCCTAATTTGGACCTAAATTTCAGGACAAAAAGAACAGATAAAAGTCAAAAGCCTTTCTTCTGACTATTTTTCGCTTCATTATTAAGTTAAATAAGAATTGTGTAATATTCAAAATATACTCCTATAAGTTGAACCCTTTGCTGCTGAAGTAAAATTCTTTCCCTTCAGTCCTTTCAGTATTTTTTTTTTAAATCTTTATTTTTTGTGGAACCAGAGATTGTACTCAGGCCCTTGCGCTTGCCAGGGAAGCACTTATTCTACTGAGCCATCTCTCTGGCCCCTAGAAAATCTTTCTTAAAGTCTGTTTATGGGCTCTGAAGGAACAAGTGTGCAAATCTTCCAAATGGACAAGAATGGTGGGGTGATGGCCCATGGGATTCCATGTGTGAGCTTCTATTCACTGATGGGCACCCCAATCATCTTTGACAACAACACTGAAGTGCAAGCAAGTACCGTTGGGCATGATTTAGAGTTCCAGTAAGAATCCTTTTTTTGTCATAACCTTTATCATTTACAGGAAGGTAGAACTTTGTTATGGCTGTGTCTAGATGTCTCTCCAGAGCCTCATACAGTCAAGGCGGCTTGTTCAGAGGCAGTGGGATCAGGAGGATGTGATGCTGGGATTAAGGGTGTGTGGCTACCACAGGAGTGCACTTAGTTTGACATGGTTCTGCATGTAGCTGAGACAGAACAGAAAAGACAGGGAGAGGTCTACTGCTGTAGCTTTTGCCTCCCAGCTTCACAGCTTCTCTGCCTTCCGCCTGCCATGAGCTGTTTCTGTCCCTGTGCAGTGCTACCCTGCTTTGCAGCCAGCTGGCTATAAGCTGAAACTTCTACAAACTGTGAGGCCGAAGAAGTCTTTTTTCTTTTAACTTTGGGTGTTGAGTATTTTGTCTCAGCAATGAAAAAAGTAATTAAGACAGACTTGTTCATGTAATTTAATGTTACTTCCACCTTTTTTTCAAGAATAAAAGAAAAAACCCAACAACTTCATGATTAATGCCAGACAACCTTTACACCCATATAAAGGAATATAATGGTGTTTTCAGAGTCACAAGCCCACATAAGTGAGCACCACATGCGCTAGCTATCTTAAATATGTACAGGTTTACCACTCCTTCCATGGCAAGAGATTCTTACTGTAAGGAACCTGGGACTTTACAGAAAACCCAAAGGCAAAGATAAGGCTGTGGCTCAAAGACAGGCTTACACTAGGGATTGGAGCCTGTCAGGAGACATAGAGATCCTCTTTATCTCCCCTTCTATCTTTTCTTCTTTCTTTTCACTGTTTATCTTTCTACTGCAACATAAATTGCAACTGATAGCTTAGAAAGGAGAAAAGAGATTCAAGATAAAGAGAAGGCGAAGGATTCACCTTCAAGGAACATTTGCAAAATAAGATCAGCAAAGGGAAAGAGGAGGTGTGGGTGACTTCTGTATAATTAGATACGTGAGGGACATGATTGAGAGAAATTAGGAACATTGGAATAGGATCATGCTTCAAGAGGCAGATTATGAATTCAAGTTGAATCTGCTTTTATTGTAAGTCACAGAAAAGAAACAAAAACAAAAGAAATTTGGAGTGCTTTATTAGCTGAACTCAGTGGTGACACTCACCCAGGATGAAAGGGGAATGCGTACCTTCCGAACTCTTTGGGACTGATTTTAAAGCTGAAAACCGCTGACTGGGTGGTCTTGTGGCCTGAGCATGAGGGAAGTTCAGCAGGGTGTCAGGACACAAGTACAGAAATCAAGATAATTTTGGGAGAGGTTACATTCTTGCAACAGGCGGCTACATTATCCAGGAACAAGCAGTTACAATTTTACTACATTATGCTGATCACGGGTTGTCAGAAGTTAGATATACCCTGTGGTTTAGAACAAAGAAATTGTGTGAATATTAACAGGCTATGTTTAGACTATAGGAAGATGGTACGGGTCAAAAGCTGGACACAAAATGGAGCCTAAGTTGTCAGCCTATAACATTTCCCATTGATTTTTGTGCATGAGCCAAATCATTGGCTCATTTGTGTTCATGCAGAGGTAGCTGTTCGTATCTTTCTGCTTTGAGAACAAGATGTGTAATTGTCTGGACCCAATGTCTGACATATTTAAGGAGGGAATTTATGATACAGGGGCCTATAGTTATTCCTATTAACAAGAGTAAGGGTCCTGCCAGGGCCAACAGTAGGGTTGTCAGCCAAGGGGAAGAGGAGAACCACCATTGGAACCAGTTTTCACTTGCTTTACATTCTTGTTCTCTTTCTAATAATCTTTTTCTGAGCTGGCTCATAGTTTCTCATATGATCCCAGAATGATTGGTGCAGAAGCAACAGGCTTCTCCTAAGGCCACACACAGATCTCCTTCTTTCATGAAGAGGAGGTCTAGCCCCCTTCTGTTTTGAAGCACCATTTCAGCTAAGGAGCTAAGTGACTCTTGTAGTTTGGTTATAGATTGTTCTAGGGTAGTAAGATCTTTATCTCTCAAGGCACTTAATTGGCAGTAGTTGATGTCGCCCACTATTAAGCTCCTAGCTCCCAAAGCAGTGGTCTCAGCAAACCCTAGTCCTATAAGGATAGGAATAAGGACCAGAGCAGCTCTTTTTGATCTTGCCATGGAGGGGCTTAGTGTCTCTAAGTATAGATGTTCACGGCCCCCTTCTCCTGAGTATCAATACACTCGAGGCAAGATGTGAACAAGTATACATAAATCAGCCTGAGAAGTAAAAGACTGGAGCATAGCACATGAGGTGATGCCGTTGGTGCAGGCAAACCACATACCTGGGAGATCCTCTAAATGTTGATTGTCAGGAGAACTCATATTAGCAATGCTGATTGACATATTACAGAATGCTTTATAAGGACTACTACGAAAGGGGTAGGAGGCTGAGTAAGAACAAGTTCCCGTCTTTCCTTGAAGATCACCCAGAGTTAAAAGAGGCTTTTGACCCCCATCAACAAGTTAACTGAGGACTGGGTGGTGGTTACTATCTGGTGACTAGCATTGTTTCCTATAGAGGCTGAAGCAGTGATCCCAATGTAGTAGGGCGGTCCTAGGTCTCAGCAAAGCCAGCAATCTTGAGTGACATTTGGATTACTGTAATTTAAATATCTGAACATGATGTCTAAGGGACCATAGAAGTTATTAGATTCACTAAGAGGTTTAGGAGGAAGTGTAGCTTTGGGAGTGCTAGGAGGATAAGCAACTGTCGGGGCCAAGTGAGTGGGCAGTGATTTGGATGGAGCCAGCGGGGATATGTGGGCCTTGGGGTTGAGATCAGGGGATTTTATAGTCAACTTGAAATACTCAACCAGGGTCATACCCTGAGGCATAGAACCTAATTCTATAATTGAAAGGCCCACTCCAAGTAAAGTGTTGTTGATTCTGGATGTGAATAATTAGGGGACTGAAGTTTCCTAGGCTACAAGTGGTGGGCCTGAGTCTAGTTATTTTTAAATATTTATCATTGTCCGCCCATGGAGCTATGGTCACAGAGTTCCAGTAAGAGCAGAAGAACTCTGAGGCAGGGCCACAATTTTTGTCATCTTGAGGGTCTCCTGACAGCTGTTTTTCTGGCCATGTGTAAAAGTCAATAGCCTGTAAGAGCTTTTCAGCTCACACAACACCACACCCATACCAAGACCTGGTTTTCTAAGCATGTCCTTGAGTTTGTACCCCATGACCTAGGAACTTGAGGGGGTCTAAATGAAGCTGTCCATGAACCATGGTATTAGAGACTAAGATTTCTCCGGTGATTGGATCAGTAATCTGCCAAATACGCAAGCAGGGAGGGACTATAGATTGCCTTATCAGCTTGACTAACAAGTACATAATGAACAATGAACAGGATTTTCCAAGGTAACATTTTGAAATCTTAACCTTTAAAGGGTTATCAGTCTTAGGCACAGTCCACTTATCTGACTTTCCCTGATCTGGAGGCAGTCCCTTGATGCGAGAGTGATGAATCCAAGTGTGTTTTCCCATCACCTTGATTACAGTCTGGGTGCTCAAGATCACGATGATGGGTCCTTCCTAATGTGGCTCAAGTGTGGAGTGACAGGAATGTTGTTTGATCAAGACTTGGTCACCTGGGCTCACTATTGGCAGTGTGTCTGGGACAAGGGGTTCTCGAAAAAAGTGATGGATGGAGGAGAGCACAGGTTGAAGAGCCTGTAAGGACTTAATCAAATCCTGGTTAGCCAGATCACTTATCTTATCATCTGCTAGTCATGGCACCAAAGGAGGTGGCCTGCCAAAGAGACCTTCAAAAGGTGTAATTCCAGACACATAAGGGGTATGCAAGAGGGCAAAGGGAAGGAGACTCGCCCAGTTTTTGCCAGACTCTATGGCCAATTTGCTAAAGTGTCATTTAAGATATGGTTCATCCTCTCTATTTGACTTGAACTTTGAAGGCGGTAGGCACAATGAAGTTTCCAATCAACCTGAAGAGGCTGAGACAGTTTTTTGGGTAATCTGTGCTATGAAAGCAGGATCACTGTCAGACCCCAAAGATAAAGGGAGGCCAAATCTGGGTATAATCTCATACAAGAGTTTCTTGATTACAGTTAAGGCAGACTCTGATCTCATTGGGTATGCTTCAACCCAGCTGGTAAAGGTATCCACGAGAACTAGTAAATATTTGTGACCTCCTTGGCCACTCTTCCCCATCTCGGTGAAGTCTATCTCCCAATGGTCCCCCAGGAATGTACCTCAATAACGGTCCTGGGATTGGTCCTGGGTGGAGATCTTTGCATTTACCTGGAGACACTGGGGGCATTTTTGATTTTAGTACCAGCTAAAGTTGACAATCCTCTTTCTTGACATGAACAGTGGTAAAGGTGTATCTACTGTCCTTATATATAGATAGTTGCTCTGAGTCCCTCAGTGAGTTTTAAAGCCTGAGACAATGCAATTATTTCAGCCCCTTGAGCTGAAGTTCCTTGGTCCAGTGGTTGGGCCCATAAACTTGAGTCTCTGTGGTTACAGCTGCATCTGTCTTGCGCTTCTCTTCAAGGAGATAACTGCTCTCATCAGTGAAGTAAATAACTTCAGCATCTTTTTTTTTAATTTTAATTTTTAATAGACTGCAAGTTGAAAATAAATTATTTATAAACATAAATGAATATAACAATAAAAATTGTCCAAAATAAAAATGAAGAAAGAATTTACAGATCAGTTATAATATTTCACTGTGCCAAAACCAAGAAACTTATATTCATATAATAAGAATTCTCAAAATAGAAAGGAGTAGGCAATAAATATTTAAAGATTTAAAATTTCTGAATTTAGTTCAACTTATAATACCACATTTCCAAGAAAAATGAACCTTTTGCACAAGAAATTTAAATAAAATCATACCAAGATACACAAAAAAGAAATTGTCCAAAACTCAATGTAAAAAAAAAAATGGTTAAAGCATACATAAAAAAGCATACACATATACAGTTAGCTATGGAAGAACAAAATTAAATGGCATCTTATCCCACATTAGAAAGAAAAGAAAAAGGACCAAGTGTGTAAGAAATTAGACTAATTAAAGGACTGAAAGAAAATAAAAGATCTATCCTCTTTGAATTTTACACTTAGCAAACATACCTTTGAAAACTAAAATTAAAATATTTTCTAGTTATACAAACTTGAAATATTTTAATACCTCCAGACATAGCATATAGGAAATAACAAAGAGCATAATTCAAAAGGCAAGAGAAGTTGCAGTATGCTCCTGGATGAACAATAAAGATCTCTCAAAGTGATAGTTATAAAGGACTATATAAAGTATATTAGATGAACCCTTATTTAAAAGGTCATTGCAGGGCCAGGGAGATAGCTCAGTGGAATAAGTGCTAGCTTGGCAAGCGCAATGTCCTGAGTTCAATCCCTGGTACCACAAAAAAAAAAAAAAAAAAAAAAAAAACAGTCATTGAAGATTTCTATGAAACAGTACCAATCTTATGTAACGTTATACAGGTATTTTTCCATATATATATATGTGTGTGTATGTGTGTATAAAAGACAGGGAAGAAGTATTATGAAGTCAACAGAAAATAGAAATATACTTTCTAAGGTTTCTAATACTAGGAAAAGATATCATATGATGTCTTTTAGATAAATTATAATTCAAAGATATAGTATAAATCTTAAAAATTAAGATTAAGCAATATTCAGAAAATTAAATACTAATTAAAAATTAAATGTTTCAAAACATTTGAACTAAGTTTTCATGATAGTAAAGAAGTACAAAGAATAAAACATAAGATAAATACTGGAATGACAAATAAATGACCTTCACTTCTGACAGTTTGGGGATAGGATATCACACAAAGTTCTACTGTGTTGTGGACATGGATAATGACCATGACACTTACTGGTGGCCAGATGTCACATGTGGGACTGAGCTACAGCTATTTCCTTGAAATCCACCCTGTAGACCCAAATAGAATCATGACCCATAGGGTGCAAGAGAAGTCCATTTATAGAGTGTGCTGATGGAAATATTTTGCTGCTGTACACAAAAGAATAACTGAAAGACTATGTTTGTATACCTCTTATTCTCCTCTGTTTATTGTTTCCCCTGTTTGGTGGGTTCTTTCCACTCTCATTCTGGGGTTGTGATCATTTTGCACCCTCTCTAGAACATCATTTAGTAGTCTGTGTAGGCTTGGCTTTGTCATCATGAAATTCTTTAGTTGTTCTTTCTCATGGAAGTATTTTACCTCTCCATTATACTTGAAAGAGAGTTTTGCAGGATATATCAGTTTGGTTTGGAATTTGTTTTCTTGCAAGACTTGAAGTACTTTGCTGCATGCTCTTCTTAATGGTTTGTGAAGAGAAATCTGCTGTTATTCTGATGGGTTTTCCTTTAAACGTGATCTGTTTCTTTTCTTTAGCAGTTTTTAGTATACTGTTCCTTTGCTGAATTTCTGGGATCTTGATTATTATATGTCTGGGAGTGGTTTTAATTGGGTTGATGTTATTTAGAGTTCTATATGCTTTGGTTACCTGAATGTCAGATTGTTGCCCCATATTTAGAAAGTTTTTTGCTATTACTTCTTTTTATACCATATTCCTTTTATATCATTTGTATTGACTCCTTCCTTCTTATGGATGCCTATTAGTCTCACATTGCTCATCTTTGCATCATCTTGCAGGTGTTGAATTATTTTTTCCTGCATCCTAGTTGTTTTTAAGAGATCTTTGCTTACTTTTTCACTAGCTGCAATGGTGTCTTTAAGGTCAGAGAGTCTATTTTCACTTTCACTCCATGGATATGCCAGCTTGCGATTGAGGTTTTAACTTCTTGTATATATATCCTTTTGAATCTGTTTCATACATTCTATTTCTTTCCTATATTCCTTATCAGAGGTTCCATCATTTTTATATTCTGCTCTATTTTTTTTAATCAGTGTATTTTTTAGAAGTACTTGTAGTTCTTTGATTATAGTTATTGCTACTTTTTTTACTTCAGAAATTATTTCTGATCTGATTTCTTCTACACCTTTCTGCAGTTGTTTCTTTACTTCCACAGCTATTACTTCAGAGATTTTAGGTGTGTGATTTCTAATTTCCTCTATGCTAGTGTCTTCTGCATTTGTATTGGGTGGACTCAGGGTCTGAGACTGCTTTTTGTTCCTTCTCTTTGTCATTTTGTATACCACTGACTTTTGACCTTTGGGGTAGAGCTTAGATAGAGTTATTATTTTAGCACCAAGTCCGGATCTACAAAGTTCAGACTCCTCCAGGTAGGTGTGGCTTGGGTGGGGCTTCTGTGCTCCACTTCTTCCTGCTGCAGTCTTGCAGGTGAATTCTTTGTGTCACACTGGCAAGATGTTCTGCTCCTGAATCAGCTGGGTGGGTCTTGCCTCTAGCCTCTTTGCAGGGAGTTCTGCTGAAGGGTTCCACACTGGGCCTGCTCTCTGGGTCAATTCAGGATCCAGTCTCACTCACATGCCCAGCATGTGCTCTGGGTCGGATGATGATCTGGTGGCCCAGGGCAGTCTCACTCACATGCAGGCCTACGCTCTGGGTTGCTTTAGGATCCGGAGGCCCTGGGTGGTCCCCAACTTCAGCGTCTTTAAGAGGTACATCATAGAGGTCCTCTGGTAGGTTAGAAACAGTAGGCAGTGCCTCGAGACAATCCTGGATAGGGAGCTCTGGACCATCATCAGGGAAAAGAGTAGCAGGGTTTAGAGTAGCAGTCTCTTTGATCTCTATGGCATTGGAATTTAATAAAAGGCCTGGTACTGGACGATCTAAGTGTTAGCCATTTTTCTGGTGGAGCCTTTAACAAAGTCTCTATGCCATGGGGCATAACCATTTATAGCTTTTGCCCGAAGGTCAACTTGTTAGCTTCCTTTATGAGCAGGACAGCAGCTGCTATGGCTCACAGACCATTTGGCCAGCCTGAAGCGACTGGGTCTAGGTGCTTGAACAAACATGCAATGGGCCTTTGCCAAGGTCCACATGCTATATATATGTCACAATTGTATAGCATCAAAGATCCGATAACTTTTCATATTACTACGAGATATGTAATCTTCTGTTTTGTTTTGTTTTTTGTGTAGAACCGGTGATTGAACACAGGCCCTTGTGCTTGCCAGGGAAGCAGTTATTCCACAAAGCCATCTCTCCCGCCCCCTACATGATCACTTAGATATTAAAAGACCTCATTTAATTTAGTAGCAAATTTGTGTGTGGGGGTTGTATGTGTTTACAGGGTCTTACTGCACAACTCAGACTTGGAGTGATCCTCCTATTTTCTGCCTCCTAGCGCCAGGATGATAGGTGTGCGCCACCACATCTGGACTCCATTACCGGCTGAGTGCTTGGGGGTGAGGCCAGTGAGGCACGCAGTGCCAGAGATTAAACCTGGCTCCTATGCTTACCTAAATAAGAGCTAACAAATTCATGTTTTTCATTCAATTAAAAGTTTATTCCTTTTCCCTCAAACCAAGACAGACATCCTCAGAACCCTTGGAAAAAAGAAAATTAGAAGAAGTTACCTGTGTCTTTGATATATTTCCTCATTGTTCTTCCTTTTCTTCTACTTTTATTATGCTTCTCTGGCTCCTCCAGAATCAGCATGGAAGTAAGGATGACAAGTGAAGGGGCAAGGCCCAGGCACCACTCTGTGTACCTTCCTGTGTCCAGAGGACGCAGCTCCACTTGCAGGAGTCTTGCTCCATACTTTCACAATATGCAGCAGCAGCAGTGCAGGCCAAGCTCGTTTTCACAGTTCAGTCAACATCCATGGTCCAAAGCGAAATTGGACTGCTTTTTGGAAAGCACCTCAACCCTTTACAATTGTTCTTTCAACACTACTTTACTTGGCATGCAGGGCTGCTAACTCCTCAAAGAAACTATTGTACCCTTTCTTCCTAATTAATCTCTTTTCGTAAAAAAAAAATTCAAAGATACTTGTTATAGCATGGTAAGGAATATTTTACTCAGAAACATTGCCATTATTGTATAGAACACTGCAATGAATAGCTTGTTAAAGGAGAGGGACAGACTGGATACAATCTGAATACCTCCCAGACAAGTGGAAATTTGTACTCAACGAGTCATATGGGTGGAAAATTACTAAGATGAAATATCACAGTAAGGAGAATCCTGGATAAACTGACTTTACAGAATTCTTGCTGCAGACAGACAAGCTTGATCCTTTCTCACATGGGGAATGGCATAGGATAGGGAACATAATCAGATATCAAAGATTACTAGCTACCAAGGATGGGGAGTTATGGTTCAGTTGAATTAGCAAGGCTTAACCCAGATTTTACAAGTACACAGATGGGCCTAGAAGAAGACTCAGAGAATGACTCAATTTTTTTTTTTTTTTTTCAGAACTGGGGATTGAACTCAGGCCCTTGTGTTTGCCAGAGAAGTGCTTATTCCACTGAGCCATCTCCCCAGCCCCATGACTCAACTTTTGTTAAGTGATTTTTATTAGTATAGACTAGAATAGAAAAGTTAGATTTAATAAATGCAAAAGAAATGGCAGAATTATAAAATCACCATCTTAAAATCCCTAATGAAATGATAGATCTAGATAGTGGCCACGAGCAGCTACTAAAATGAGGTGAAGATTAATGGGCCTCTCCAGATGGATCAAACTGATAAAACCTGCATGATAAGTCTTAGCACCCTGAAAGTGGTTCAGTGAGATGCCATGTTCTTCCTAAGAGGTAATAAGAAAATGACAGCTGCACATGTGAGCTTCCTTGCCAAAACAAAACAAAACAAGAACTAGACCTGGATCTAATCAAACTTTCAAATCTAACCAAAAGCTTATGGAAAACAGAGGAAAGGAAGAAACATGCTAACCACACTGTCAGAATGCTATCAGCCAAATTCTGCAGGTCAGATAGCCCAATATGCTAACAAATAAAAGGGCCTGAAAGGTATGAAGAAAATACAGGGGAAAGCTTCATGACATTGCTAGTGATAACAACTTTTTAAAATATGTCATTAGAAAGTACAGGAAACCAGAATAAAAATAAGCAAATGACACCATATTAAATGAAAAATTTCTTCACAGCAAGTGAAACAATTAACAAAATGAAAAGGCAATTCATGAAACAGAAGAAAGTATTTGTAAAACATATATCTGATAAAGGGTTAATATCTAAGATAAATAAGGCATACATACAATTCAAGGATAAAATAAGAACAAAAACCTGATTTAAAAACGAGCAAAGTAGCCAAGTATACATTTTCCCAAAGAGGATATATAGATATCCAACCGGCATATGGAAAGGTGCTCAACATAGGAACTCAAATCAAATCACAGTGAGGTATCACTTCACACATTAGGATAGCTATTATCAAGAACTAAAAGATAGCAAGTATTAGCAAAGTGTGAAGAAAAGTGGAACCTTAGATATTTTTGGTAGGAATATAAACTAGTACAGCCATTAAGGAAAACGGTGTGGAGGTTCCTAAAAAAATTAAAAATAGGGCTATCATGTGATCCACCAACCTCACAACTTAGTATATTATATATCCAAAGAAAATGATGTCAGTATGTTGAACAGATATCTATATTCTTATGTAAAGTGCAGTGTTATTCATAATAGCCAAAATGTGGAAACTATCTAAATGGCTGTTCATGGATGAATGAATAATGAATAGGAGGCTAAGGCAGGAGGTTGTCATGAACTGAAGGCCAACCTGGGCTGCAGAGTGAGTTCAAGATCAGCCTGAGCTATATAGCATTACCTTGTCTCAAATATATATATACATGCACCCACCCACCCACTCCCACACAACTGATAATAAAGAGATAGAAAATAACTCCGAGAGGTGAGGAATATGTTTGTGATCCTGGTGGTGACCAAGACAGTTAGAATTAGCTAACCTAATGTTAGGTTACTTTATTATTATGTCTTAATATATGTTAAAATATGAACTAGTAATATATATGTAATTCATAAATAGTATTGACATAATAGGTGCACAGATTACCAGAATATAGAAATAGACTCACATAGATGGCAAATTAATTCTCAAAGTAACAGAATATAATTTTCTTCAAAAAGTGATGGAACAATTGCATATCATATATAAAAGAGTAGCTTTCACACCACATAAAAAGTAATTCAAACACCATATAAAACATAATTAAAAATAAATGATGAACCTCAATCCATAAGTTGAATCCATAAAACTTTTTTTGTGTGTGTGGTACCAGGGATCAAACTCAGGACCTTGCAATTGTCAGGCAGGTGCTTAGCCCACTTAACTATCTCCCTGGCCCCATAAAACTTTTAGACAAAAACATAGGAAAAAAATTTTTGTGACTTAGACTTCATCAAAGTTTTCTTAGACCATATATATGAAATACAAAATAAAACTTGATAAGATAGACATAAATTATGAACATGTGCCTTTTTAAAAGACACTGTTAAGAATATGAAAATACAAGGTATTAGGTGGGGGGAAATATTGTAAAACATATATCTAATTAAAAATTGTATTTAGAGCTGGGCGTGGTGGTGCATGCCTGTAATCCCAGCACTCGGGAGGCTGAGGCAGGAGGATTGTTGTGAGTTCGAGACCAGCCTGAGCTACAAAGTGACCTTAAGGCCAGCCTGAACTGCATAGTGAGACCCTGTCTCAAAAAGACAAAAAATAAAAATAAAAAAATAAAAATTGTATTTAGAATATACAAAGAACATTTATAGCTCTATAACAAGATGACAACCCAATTAAAAGAAACTAGGCCAAACATTTTAACAGACATTTCAACAAAGAACAAATACGAAAGGCAAATAAGTTGAAAAGATGTTCATCAGCCACCAGTGAAATACAAGTTAAAAGTAGAAATAATTAAAAACCTAAAACACTGTGAAAATCAAAATTCAATGTCGTTGAGAGTGTACAGCAACTAGAACATTGCTAGTAATAAAGTGGTACAACTCCTGTGAAACAGTCTGATAACTTCTCATAAAGTTAAACATAGAATTAGCATGTGACTCAACAAGTTTATTCCTGGGTATTCACCCAACAGAAATGAAAACATATGCCTAAACAAAGATCTGACCATATATATTCATGATAGTATCAAATCATGTTCAAACCAGCATTGTTTAATAAAGCTAAAAACTGGAAACAAGCCAGGCGTGGTGGCACATGCCTATAATCTCAACACTCAGAGGCTGAAGCAAAAGGATTACTGTGAGTTTGAGGCCAGCCTGGGCTATATAGTGAGATCAAGGTCAGCCTGAACTACTTCACAAGACCCTATCTCAAAACTAGCAAACAATTCCCCCACAAAACTAAAAAGTTTAAATATTCACTGATGAGTAAGTGGATAAGCAAATTGTGCAGTTTTACACAATAAAATATTACTCATATATAAAAATGAGTGAACTGAATGTAAAAATCAAGGCACATCTTCCTGAATTTCTTACTAAGTATCATTTAAAACCATGGGATGTGAATACAAATGAATATATATATTCTATATATATACATACAGAGAGAGAACATTAAGAATATATGAGACAGAGAGAGAGAGAGAGAGAGAGAGAGAGAGAGAGAGAGAGAGAGAGAGAGAGAGAGAAAGAATTCTAAAATGCAGGTAGCAGATGCAACAAGAGACACTCATGGAGCCAAGAATGGGTACAAGCAAGTTTGATTCAGCCACATGGTGGTCAACACTCTACAGCCAAATGGGGAGTGTCCACCTCAAAGGAACTTTGTACTGGGTTTTTATACATTTACAAGTAACCATGGTAACCACATTACTTCATTTATACAAAAATCACAAGGTTAACTTTTCTTTTAACAAGATTAACATTAACCAGAGGTTTTATGCATTAACAAGTTCCCTAATCACCATGGCAACTGGGGGGGGCTTTTACAATTCTTAGGTGTTAGGCAGAGAGTGGTTAAGTTCTAGCTTGCCCCACAGTCAGTCTTACCTGTTTGCTCCTCCAAATAACATCTTGTTCCTCTTTGTGTGGGTTTATGACTAATTAAGAGGGGAAGGGGTGGTGAGTGAGTTTATCTAAGTTTAAGTGACCTCTAAAATGGAGCTCTAAGGTAACAAAATGGCGTCTCTTCTGCCATGTCAACATGGCCGTGAATTCCTTGGTTTTCTCTCAGCACTGTATATCCAGCTTTGGGTGCCAGAGAAGATTTTGTAAACACCAATGGACATAACAAAATCTCCAAGAAAGCCTGCTCTGTCTGGTTAAGGAACCAGAAAAGGGGCAACTAGCAAGATAGAAAACTTAGATGACAATCACTATATCACAGCCTAACATTGTGGAATGAAACTACTGTCACCCTATTAGCAAATGCTAAATGGGGAACCTAGACTACTTCTATCCTCCCCTAGCTATAACAAGGCACTCATAACATTCTCCTGGCAGGGTGCTATCAGAAAAATTTGAATGGATCAGGATTTTTCATCCCCAGTTAGTAGAGATAAAGTACCCTCCTCCAATCCTGGAGTCCCAACCCCACTAAGCAGTAACAAAGTGTGCCCATCTCCTTCACTGGAGCTAGGCACACACTTAGAACACACCTATAATCCCAGTGTGGAGGAGGCTGAGGCAGGAGGATCACAAGTTTGAACCCAACTTGGACAACTTAGAGACTTAGCAGACCACATCTAAAATTAAAAATAAAAAGGAATTAGTGATAGACCCTGGGTTCAATCTCCAGTCTTGCAAAATAAAAATAAAAAGGGCTGGGGATATAATTGAATGAAAGAGCACTTGCCTAGCATACATGAGGCCTTGAATTCACCCTAGCAGTACAAAAAAGGGGGAAGGGAATGGGAGAGGAGGGGAGGAAAAGAGAAGGGGCAAGGGGAAGGAAGGAAGGAAGGAAGGAAGGAAGGAAGGAAGGAAGGAAGGAAGGAAGGAAGGAAGGAAGGAAGGAAAAAGAAGGGTAGAAGGAAACAAAAATCAGACAAAATTTTTAAATTAATCGGAAGAATTAGGCCTAGCGTATCAATGACTATATAAAATCAAATGGCTTAAGTAAGCAATTAAAAGACAGACACTAGCAAAATGGTCTTCAAAAACAAAAGTATGACCCAACTCTATGTACGAGCACTATGCTGTAAGGGAAAACAATCCAGTCTATCAATAAAATTGCACAGTTAGAGAATAGGCTAGTTGTTGTTAAAGGGCACAGGTGACGGGAGGAGGAACTAGATTAGGAAGCTAAGAATACCTTTGTGGTAATGGAATAAGAGTTCTGTAGCTTCCTTGTCACAGTGCTACACAGATCTACACATGAGATTAAAGTGGTTGATATGCAGAACTATATGTAGAGAGAACTATTCACACAGATTATATAGATCAATATCAATATCCCACCTTTGACATTGTATCATAGTTGCATTACGATGTACATGGAAAAAAAAAGGAGGTACATGGAACCTCTTAGAAATTTCCTATGAAATCTATGGTTATTTCAGGATATCAGATACTTTTCACATGATGTATCTTAACCGTTTTTCCCCTCAATTTCCACCACCCCCATTTTTGAGACAGGATTTCACGATGCAATTCAGGCCAGCCTTGAACTCACAGCAATCCTCCTGCCCCAGCCTCCCCAGTGCTGAGATTATAGGAATATGCCACCACACCTGGCCCTCTTAACATATTTTGAAGCTAGAACTTGTCCACGTAATTTAATACCAAAGTATGTTAAGTGAATATATATTACATTCGAAACTTTTAAGTTGTAATTTTTATTTACAAAACCTTCAATTTATATTTGTTATCTAAAATTTTGTTTTTCTATGTAGCTTATTAAGAATAAAATTCTTGGCCTTGGGGGTCTCGGCAGGGGAGAGGCAGAGGCCGTGGCCACAAGACAGAAGCACTATTTGGAGGATGCAGTGCGAAGTTTACAGGACAGCTGCCTGGCCAAGCCCGCTATTTCCTCTGGGCCTACTCTGCGTCACACAGATGACAAGAGCACTCTTGAAGAAACATGTCCGTTGTTGGTTCTAGATCACTCTCAAGTATGCCTCAAACCTAAGGCCAAAATGACACCCAGAGTATAGAAACTTCTTAATCGTGAAGCCAGAAATCATATTCTCAGTTTTAAAGAAGCAAAAATTGTGAAAAAGTACAGAGACTCCAAAAAATGTACTGTTCGTTACTTGTACAACTTGCAACAGAGCAGTTAAATATCCTGGTAAAAATAAAAGCTTTCTATCAGCATTGAAGAACATTCCTGTCATGCCTACAAGTAAACTCAGCCTGAAGATACCAGAAAAGAAGACTTCAAATTGGGGCCAGGAGATGGCTCAGTGGAATAAGCGCTTCCCTAGCAAGCCCTGTTCAATCCTTGGTTCTGCCAAGAAAAAAAAAAAAAAAAGAAGAAGACTTCAAATTCCACAAACATAAATCATGGTATATGTGAACCAAAGGCAAGAGCCCAGCCTTGGTTTGCAGAATGACCACATCTGGCCAGTCAACACTAAGAGTGGGAAGAAGAGAAGGAAACACTTCTCGAAGCTAAAAATGTTGCTTAGTCAGAGTGAATCCCAAAATGATTCAAAGGTGGACTTCAGATCTCATCTTCACTGTGAAATTAGACTTTGAAAATAAGAAATGTCTACTATAATTTCTTCCTTTTTTAAAAAAGTAGTTCTGGGGGTTGATCCCAGGGCAAAGCACTCTACAGCGTATGCTAAACCCACAGCCCCAGCCTACCATAATTTCTGAAACTACAGTCAGTAAAAAAAATTTTAAAGTCTTATTTAAACCAAGATGTGTTTGTATAGACAGTACACTTAGGATAAATATGCAGTGCTTCTGCATAATTCTATGAGAAGTAAGATTTGTACTAATAGTGGCTGGACAAGATATTATGTCAGCTTATAGTACTATGGACAACCACTAGGAAGATAACAAGGTAGAAGGCATTAATTATTGAATCTGGGATACAATTCAGCTATAAAAAAATAAGTATACAGCTAAACTCTCTTAAGTCACTGATTAGAGACATCTGCTATAATAGTGTCTGTAAGTATAATATCATGTATGCACCTTGTACGATACCAAAACATTACAAAAACAGTCCACAATGCATTAATTATCAAATCTGTCCTGTTAATTTGTCTTGAAACTGTATCATTGCTATTTGTTCTTCAATAAAAAAATAAACTTTTATTTATTCTTTGAATAAATGGAAACCAAGTTGAAGAAAAAAAAGAATAAAATTCTTAATGAAAGACTGAGTTCCACAAAAAAATGAAGAAATTACAAAGACATTATACTGAGTGAATATATTGCACAGATGAGTATATTACATATGGTTCCATCTTTATATAACTTCAGAAAACTTAATCTATAAAGCATATTGGTGGTTGCATGAGGTCAGGGAGGTTCAATGACACAGGATACAAAGAAATATTTGAGGGCCGGTGAGATCACTCATCAGACTAAGCACCTGCTTAGGCAAGCACAGGGACTGAGGTTCAATCCCCAGCACCATAGGCTGCACAGGCCATGCTCCCAGGTGCACTAGCCACTAAGACCTGGTGTGATGGTGCAGACCTGTAATCCAAGCACTGGGGAGGCTGAAAACAGGAGGATCACTACAAGTCTGAGCTGCATAGTGAGACTACCAAATCAAAAAAAAAACCTGAATACTAAAAGTGTTCCTTATTTATGTGGTGGTGGGTGGGTACACAGCTACAGATGTTATCCTAAGTTAACACAAACAAGCTGGGCAATGAAGAGGTGCTCTCCTTATGGAGATAGGAAGAGTTGGAATATTATCTGTGAACATATATCACTCGACTAGAAAATACTAAGTCTCGGTGGCGTATTTTAAAGTACCTCCTATAGGGGAAATGGTGGGCAGAACTGTGGTCCCACCCTTCTAAGCTTAATGGCCAACTCCCCAAGACAGACTTGACCAAATGATAACAAACTCTGCAGGAAAAGCAGAAAAAAGCCAGATTGTTACTTTCAAATTCCATTTAAAAGAATTTTAAAAATATTAAATAGTCAAAATGAAAATATGAGGCTAATCACTAGGAAAAAAGTTTCTTAATATCTAAATGTAATGCTCTTTAAATTGCCTGGCTCACCAGAGATGCTCTAGAAATTAAAAAAAAAAAATCTAGGAGATATTAAGTTCCGATCCTGAAAGGAGAAAGACTTAGCAGCTCAAAAGGAATCACCACATTGGAAAGGACTGAGGTAGGAGGAGAGCAAGAAATTCACTTCCCATCTAGCCTCCCTTGCAGAGACCCTAGACTGCCTGCAGAAAATGCTACTCACTTGGGACTGCGGAGATAGCTTGGTGGTGGAAGAGCCTGCCTGGCAAGTGCAAGGACCTGGATTCAATCCCCAATACTGCATGCCATGCCAGGCCATGGTAGCAAGACTCTGTACCAAATAAATAAGTTAATTTAAAAAAAAGAAAAAAATTCCACTCACATGTTGGCACACAGTCTTAAGCCACTGTATCTTAGACCTAGTCCACAGGTGCCCAGGTACCCTGGCCTCTGCCAGAGTGGCCTCTGGACTTTAGGTCTGCTTTACCCTTTTTCTTAGTCAGGTCTTTGCTCACAATAAATAGAAAGTCAATTCCAAGTGGCCTGTTATTTTTATTAATATATGTTTGTAGTGCGTAACGTTTACTTTCCTAGTGCCGAGTTGCTACATGTATATAACACATCTTAATCCCTTTTTTCATTCCCTTCTGTTCCTTTCTCTCCCCTACCTTCCATCTTTTGATTCCCCTCCGTTTTGAGAAAAATTTATCTCCCTATTTCCTATTCTGTCTTTTATTTTGCTCTTTATTTGTAATTTGAGTTTCTTATATAAGAGAAGCCATGCACTATTTAAGCTCATGTGTCTGAGTTATTTCATTTGACATTATGGTCTAAAGGTGATCTCATTTTCCTACAAATGACTCATGTTTACCTTTCCTTATAGTAGAACAGTACTCCACTTCATGTAGATACATTTTCTTTATCCATGCATTTGTTTTGTTTTTCTTTTTTTTTTTTTTGTCTTTTTGAGACAGGGTCTCGCTATGCAGTTCAGGCTGGCTTTAAGCTCACTTTGTAGCTCAGGCTGGTCTCGAACTCACAACAATCCTCCTGCCTCAGCCTCCCGAGTGCTGGGATTACAGGCATGCGCCACCACGCCCGGCTACTGTTTTTCTTTTTTTGTGCAGGGTCTCACTATGCAGCTCCAACTCCTAGTGATCCTCCTGATTTCTTCTTCCATAGTGTGGGATTAGAGGCACATGACACCATGCCCAGACTCTGTTGCCAGCTCAGCATGCTTGGAGACAGGCTGGCACAGCACTCTGGGGATCAAACCCCAGTCACTGAGCCTGCCTGTGCAGGTACTTTAGTCCACTGAGCTATCTGGCTGGCCCTCCATTCATCTATTGGTGGATATATCAAAGTAGATTTTTAAAAAGAAGGTCATGCATTGGTTCCTGCAACTTGAAAGGTCAGGGTTAGTCTGACTGCAGCATGACTGGACCAAGTCATTCAAAACAATATCACTAGGACTCAGGCTCTCTCTCCTTTTATAGCCTACCTTTGCTTTTCTCTGTTTGCTTCTACTCACTCACAGGCTTTCTCTAAGGAGGCCACTGGAGTCAGAAAACCTACAGTCCACAGGCTTGGCATCTACTGTGGAAACACAGAGACTTCATTCCACTCCCATCAAAGCCCCAGAAAAGGCCTATTTAACTCTGAATAGCCCATCTCCAGGCCAGGTATCTACCTCTGACCCAGTCACTGTCCAAGAATATGTTATACTACCCTCATTACTGGTGTTTAATGAATTGCTTAACAGTAGATTAAGAAAAGAGTAATCAGGGAGCCGGAGAGTCACAGCAATAGCTTAAGCAAGTAAGAGCAACACAACAAAAGCAAAAAACCCCAGGAATACCTGACTGACTGGAAAGGTTTTCAAATTTTGTTTTCCCCCAAAATAACACTAAATGTTAACCTATTAAACTTAATAAGCTCTCTAAGATATCTGATTGTTATGGGTTAATATATGTAAAGAGCACTTAGAATGTCTGATCTAAGATAGTTAATACAGAATGTTAGCCGCATTTTGTAGAAAGGATCCTGAAGAAGGTAAAAGGACACACCCTAGTAGACAGTAGAAGCAAAGAACAGTTTCCATTTTAAAAGGAGTATAACCTATTTTTGTAACAAACTGATAAAGCAAAATATATTAGATAAAGTACTTTTTGATTCTTTATTCTATAGATTGAGAATCATATGACTATTTTAAATTATCTTTCAAAAGAGAGATTAGAACAAATAATTTAAGGATTCTTCAAGGCAAGCAGTAATATGCAATCATATGTCCAATCTTACATAACTATATCTGTTAATCTGAGCAATAGATTTGGCGATAAAAATAGATAATATATCAACCATGGTAAATCAATTATTCTTGTTTTGAAAATCTGTAATAGATGCGTTGTTGTATGTTACCCTGTTTCTTTGTTTCTGATTTTTTTGTTCTTGCTTTTCAAAATAAAACACAATTAAATTAAAAAATACTAAATTATCTTTGTCACCCATATGGGGATTTGAGGGTAGAATAAATTATCCAATACTAATTACAAGATGGTGGTGGGATGGACACCTTTCTTCTACACCAAAGTCTAACAGTGGAAGTAGCAGAAGGTATATTATACTTGTAAATAAAAACTATACTCCAAAATTACAAATGGTTGTTGGAATGGAGAGAAAGAACTTGCTAAAAGACAGAAATCATACCAGACTGGACTGAGATGGGAAATCTTGACATAGAACATTAATGGAAATATCTAGAAGACTTATTCCTTAGAAGGAAGCAAGAGACAGTAACCATTGGGGAACTCAGATGTGGGGCGATCATACTCTGCACTCAACCTTCCCATGTCCCTCATGACTAGCACAACCCCACTTTCAAGGAATGCAAATATACTAGTGTGCAACTGTGGTAGCAGCAGTCCTTTCACCCAACTGAGTTGTGAAAACCGGGGCCACAGTCTCACACAAAACAAGTGTGTGCACATCCCCCCCCCCCGCATGCATACATAAACCAGCAAACAGTTGTTAAATTTCTAACATCATAAAAGAAACACAAATTCAAACAACTGAAGGTAATCATAATCAATGAAATAGAACTAAAAATATAAAAACAGGGGCCAGGGAGACAGCTTGGTGATCTAAGCTCCTGCTTGGCAAGTGCAAGGTCCAGGTGGAACCCTGGCACCAGCCCCATGCGAAGCCAGCCATCAAAACCAAGTGTGGTGGCACAGACCTGTAATCTCAGTGCATAGGAGGCTCAGACAGGAGGATCACTAAGAGTCTGAGGTGCATAGCAAGACCCTGTACCAAATACATACATACATACATACATACAGTGTTATAAAATCAGAATAGGAGTTTAAAATAGTATAATTAATACCTTCAAAAATACTATGGTGGGTAATAAAATCATGAAACAGGGCATTACTAAATGAAGCACTGAGAAGCCTTCGAAACAAGAAAAATGACAACTAAAAATGGAAACCCTGTGGCAAGACAGCCAAAGCTGAAGACCCAACTTGTGAATGGGTAAGCTCAGCTAAGGGATTCCCTGAAAATGTGGCAACTAAGAGAAATAAATCTTTGTAAAGTAGAAAGAAAACACTGGAAACATAGAAGAATAGATTCAAAAAATTCTAATATCTATCTACAAGTGCAAAAAAGAGGAACTAGAAAAAATACAGGAAAGGAAATACTTAAGGAAATAATTCTACAGGTAATTATGAAAGATCATAATTGTCTAGTATGCACAAGTCCCTGGGTTCAATCCCCAGATACACACACACAGAGAGAGACACACAGACACACACACAGACACACACACACACACACATACACATGACATAAGCCCACTAGTACAAAGAATGGATAAAAAAGATGCTATATTTTTATACAATGGAGTACTACACAGACACAAAGAAGGATGAAATTGAGGCTTTTATAGGTAATTGGATGTAACTCAAGACCATACTCATAAATGAAATAAATCAGACTCACATGTGTAAACACCATATTGTCACCTGGTGTGAGACACTGAAGGCGCAAGTAAGGTCTAGGATGTCCATAAATATTGTGGAACAGGAAGAAATTGTTGAAAAGGAAAACGGAACTAGGGTGGGGAAAAGAGTACAGGAAGGAAGGGAAAAGAGAGAACACGCAAGTTAGTGACACTATTAGAGTCTCTTAGCTCATAAAAAATGAAGGTTTGTGCTTATATTGAAGAATTTTTACGCCCATATCTTGTACTCTGAGTAACTACTTTAAAAATAATAATATGCATTGTATTAACTATTGTTATTCTCCTAGGACTTTGTTAGGAAATTTTATCCTTTTTCCATTAAAAAAAAAAGCTGAAAGGGACTCAAGAAACTTTTATAAACAATGGCCAACAACTAGGAATTTAAGAATGAAGAGATCATAAACTTTGAAATAGATTTGTTATAGTGACAAGGGCAGATGGTAACACTGAAGAATCAAAGAAAGATGAGTCCACAAATCAAATTCATGACATCTAGGATAATCCACCTACTTGCGTGACTTTGAGCACATCCCTATGTGACCTTAAGTCTTTCTTTATAGAATTGGGGTAAAAATATCTACTCATAATTTTGTAGGATTAAATTAAGTACATTAATTTTCCCACATCAAACATATACCTACATAAATGATACACACTTATTTTTTTATTATTTATTTATTTGTGTGTGTGTGTTTGGCAGAACCAGGGATTGAACTCAGGCCCTTGAGCTTGCCAGAGAAGGAGTGCATGAATATTAAGAACCAAATTTCTTCAATTTATAGACACCTAATGAAGAAGACAGTGATGCCTGAGAATTTTAGAAATAGGTGGCCTGCTATGGGTCAAATCAGCCACTGGTGCCAGGAGTGGTTTCAAAATATGTTAACAATATAGATGGCTAGCTGGATGGGGTAATGCATGCCTGTAATCCTAATATTCTGGAGGCTGAGGCACAATGATCACTGGGAACTTGTGGCCAGTGTGAGCTACACACAGTTCAAGTACAGCCTGAACTACATAGTGAGACTCTCTATCAAAACAACAAAAATAAATAAATATAAAAATTTTAAAAATTAAAAATATAGATGGCTAATATTATATATAATTCAGTCTTTACTTAATTCCCCCACACACACTGGAACCAAGGATTGAACTAAGGTCCTTACACTTGCCAGACAAGTGCTTATTCTACTGAGCTATCTCCCCGGCTCCATTTACTTAAAATTTTGACAGCTTGTTTATTGTGGATATTTTGCATTAATTTTGACTTTTAAAATATTGCATTAAGATATTATTTGTCTTGATTCCTGAGGTTTTGGTTTTTTTTTTTTTTTCCTCAGTACCAGGGATTGAACTCAGGACCCTGTGCTTGCCAGGCAGGCGCTTATTCTACTGAGTTATCTCCCCAGCCCTATTCCTGAGTTTTTGAGGGCCTCTTACACATTGCACCCAAAGCAAGGGCCTCAGTCACCTCACTCCACTCCCTGTCCTTGTAGACCTTCACTAAAATCTATATGGCAAATCTCAGTGTCAGTGACAGCTCTCAAAGATGGTTTAGAGCAGACCAGGTCAAAGCAGTAGGCAAGGAATGAAAAATTTCTAGAAATCACCTGAGAAGACTGAAAAGTAGAGGAGGTAAGGTAAACATGGAAGCTCAAAGAAAGGTAAGCAGAGCAGACATTGCTGGACGATGTTGGCAGGGGTCCCAGAGAAGACCCCTTGGGAGGACCTCACAGCTCACCTGTCCTTTAATTGTGGCTTCTGCAAGGCAATACAAGAAGCCCAAGATACCCTGGGCTGAAAAGAGTCCTCTTCCTGAAGAGTCCAGGGTTGAGATCCTGAGGATTAAAGACTAATTATGGGGGCTGAAGGAAAGAGCCATGATGAACTGCTCAATCTTTTACAGAAATGCTGAGTAGAGCCAGCTCCAGAATAAGCAAGTAGAAGTGGCTTAGAGATATTAGATGGGAAGCAATAGGTCAGGATTCAAAGTTTCCCAGACACCTTGCCCAAAACACTCTCTCTCTTGGTTTCCTGAGCACCCAGCCCCTAAACTGTCTCCCTCATGGCCCCACACAGAGCCAAACCCAAAACCGCAGAACAGGTCCACCTGACTTTGACCTGGGCAAACAGCCATGAAACTCTCCTTTGTTAACATTAAAGGTCCCCCACAGACCAGGTAGCCTGCCAAGATTAGTTCTCCCTCAGCTATTCCAGATCACCCTCCCTAAAAGATCCTATAAAGTCTCCTGTCTCCTGCCCCCACTTTATTCACTGTTGTCTTGATCCGATAGACAACCAGCCTGCTTGATGTCCCCAATAAATCTACTCACATCAGAATGCCTGGTCTGGTTGATTTTGTGGGTTTGTACCTAAGAGGAAGTATGAGTAGAAGGGAAGTCTTGACTCCATGGTTACTTAAAAGACAAACTGATGACAAATAAGAATGGGGCCTAGAGTTCATGCTTGCACTATCATTGCTGTCTGGGAAGATAAGAATAGAAATGACAGATGGGCTTTTGTCAGCTCTGCCAGGCAGAGCCTTGAGATCCTCATTCCATCCCTTTATTGTTTGATGAGTCCAATGCTTTATTTTTCCTGTGGCAGCAATCAAGTTATCATGGATTGGGTTTTTTGAAAGATGAACAATACAGTACAGGACATATTTTACAATATTTTATAATGAATCATCCAAGAATCATATACAAGAAGTGCAGGACATCTATTCATACACTAAACACTAAAGAACTGAGCTGAAGGCCTAGATCCTAATACCCTGCATGAGTCCAGGTGAAATCCTAGAGCATATAACAATGCCTTCCACAATTGGAGGCCTAGAGCCTATAACAAAGTCTCATGCAGGCCCGCTTCACGGATCTACACTGGGGCGGCCCAAGGGTCAGTGGTAGAAGGTAAGAAGTCTATGACAGCGGAATGAAGGATCTGTGCTAGCAGCTGAGGGATCTGAACTGGAGCCAGGAAGCAATGCTCAAGGTAAGCACCAGAGCTCTGCCAAAGGTGCCACAGCCATCCTCAGCATCCTCCCAAGCTACTCCAGACATGAGTAAAGCCAAGTTTCCATCAGGAAAGCCAGTGTGACAAGCTTCTCCATGAGACTGAGCAGTACAATATCTTCCCCTCTGGAACGAGGAAGTGATGTCCAAGATGAAAACCAAAGCTCCTCCAAAATTCATCAGGAAAGCCAGCATGACAAGGTCCTCCAACAGAACAGCCCAAGAGAACTAGCAGCTTCCAACAGCTTCTCCAAATAGCATCCCTAAGAGCATTTCAGCAGCTTTTCTTGTTCTGCCCTTTATGCTGCTGGCAACAGCCCTCAGGTGGGCCTCCTGCACTCAGCACCATAATAGTTTAATTCAGCTGGGTTTAATAAGTTGACCACTAGCTAGCTATCCACCACACAAGTAGTGAATCCACTGGGGAAGCTATACTCCTAAACAGGGAAACTCATTTTCACCAACTTCTAGGGTTTCAGTTATGGCCAACATTCCTGTCATAATTTCCCAGTCACAGGAAAGTGTGGTGGTGCATGCCCATAATCCCAACTACTCATGGGACTGAGACAGTAGGATTGCAAATTCAAGTCCAGCCTGGGCAGTTTAGTGAGACCCTGACTCAAAATACAGCATTTATATAGTATGTGAGACTCAATTTTCAATACCCAACAACACAAAGAAAAAATTTCCTAATTCATTTATATTCACTTTCCTCTCCTCCTTTCTTTCCTTCTTTTCCCTCCTCTCCCTCCCTCCCCTCCTCCTCCTCCTTCTTCTTCTTCTTCTTCTTCTCTCTCTCTCTCTCTCTCTCTCTCTCTCTCTCTCTCTCTCTCTCTCTCATTGACCAGGTTGGCCTTGAGCTCTGGGTTCAAATGATCTCCCTGCTTCAGTTTCCCAAAGCACCTTGTCCACTTCCTTTCACTGGCTCTGCTATCCATCCTTTCCAGTTCTGGCCCAATCTGCATACCCTTACACTCCAGCCTGCATTTTGCTTCTCTATCTTTGTACTAAACTGTCCTCCATGACACCATGATGAACTCTGAGTCCCTGCCCCCCTCCCCCCACAGGCTCTTTGAACTAGAAATCCACTGTGAAAAAGCATTAGCAGCACTTGCCAGGGGAGAGCAAAACTAAATGTGTTTCAACACAACTGTTTATAAACATCTGAAGCTCCCTTTCCTTAACTTACCTGAGGTAAGACTAACAATAAAAATTGTGTAAATAGAGCCTATACATGATGTTTCCATAAATGTACATATTGTGAAATGATTGCCATAATCAAGTTAATAAACATATCATCTCACCTAGTGACCATGTATGCATGTATGTGTGTGGTAAGAACACTTGAGCTCTCCTATCATGACAAATTTCTAATATAACTATAGTTATCATGCTTTAAATTAGGTCTCCAGTTCTTACAACTGAAGCTTTGTATCCCTTGAGCAATATTTCTCCTTCTCTCCCAACCCCCAGCCCCTGGGAACCACCGTTTTATTGTTTCAAGTCTCCCTCTCTCCACACGATTTCATAGTACACTAGAGTGGGTGGGAAAAAAGTCACAAAACAGCAGAGAAACAGGTTGTGGTATGGACTGGTTTTGGAAGTAGCTATGAGACAAGCTTTCTTTTCTAGAAGGCAAAAATGACTCATGAAAATGTGTGTGGAAAAGACAAGATCCTGTTGTTACCAAGGAAGGGAATTTGAGCCACTTTATTTGCATATTACAGAATATAGTGACTTCAAACAACCAGAACTGGGAACTGTCAAGTAGCAGAAATGCAGCAGAATGCATGGGCAGAGGTAGAAATGGAAGACAAGGAATAACATCCTGGAAGGACCAGGTACGCTGTGAGGCTTGCAGGATGAAAGGTGAAACCCCTCCCCCAACTTATTCCTACCAACATCCAGAACATTGCGTCATTTTTGAGGTCTGGCTCAGAAAGCAGATTTATCCAAGCCTTTAGAAGCACCCACTATGAACCAAATGCTTCCAACAACTTAATCACAAAGGTCTAGACAGGGGCCTGTACTTGAATTCTAAGCCACACACAGTCAGGCCTGATTTGATTTCTGGATGGGAAACAAAGCCAGAGACTTAAATCAGCTTCTATTGCTTACAAAGTCCCTAACCAGCACTGGTGGAGTTACACTTTTTTGGTTTTCCTCCCATGAGACCCAGTAAGGACCAAGAGATAGCTTAGGAATAAAAATTAACCTGGGACCCACTGAAGGAGAAGGGGCTGTACTCACCTAGAGAGGATAAAGTGCTGGGTATGCCCATATCTGCAGGCTCCTTATGAGATTCTATTCAGCACCCTAACATCCTGGCTGATGTTTCTGTATCCTTAAGATTTCCTACATCCATATGGAGACTGGACAAAACAATCTGCCTCCAGTGGCTCTCAAGAGACCTGGCCTGGGCCTGGGATATATAGCTCTGTGGCACAAGCGCCTGCCTGGCAAGCACAACGTCCTGAGTTCAATTGCCAGTACAAAAAAAAGAGGTCTGGCCCACTATATTTGGTGTACTAGGGATCTTAATGGCCAGATGTTTAAATAGGGTTTGGAAAAGCTGCAGAAGGTAAGAGGAATGGTTGAGCAGGGTAGCAAGGCTTAAGCTGTTACTTTTCCTAGGTAGTAGTTGGGGGAACACCTCGTCATTTATTGAAGGACAGAGCTCAGAGGCAGTGGAGATCTGGGGTCCTGTACTGGCATAGGGGCTAGCAGCACAGCATGCCCCATGCCCCAAGAAGTGGTGCTCTTCCAAGCTGGCCTTCCAGTAACTTTCCCCAGGTCTCAGCCTATGGGAGATTTTTCCCTGTTTCTAAGATGAAATCACTCCCTTTCTCCAAGTTCCCCCAAAGACCTGGAGACCCTGGAAAGTGTCCTTATCCTTGTTCCTTTCCAGGGAGGCTGTTGCCTTCAGGTGTCCCAGAGATGTCCCAGCGGCTCCACCGCATCCATCCTCTCGGGCTCACTCTGGCCGACTCCTTTATCTCCCTTCTAGCAGCGACGCTCCACCCACCGAGGGCACAGCCCCACAGTCTGCTCTGCGGCTCCACTTGCATGTTCGGGCTAGCCAGGGGCGGGGACGTGGGAGCGCCCGGCAATTGTGAGGGCGGGGGTGCAGACCCATCTTTTAAAGGCCTGGAAGTGACCCAGAGACACCACGGCCCCAGGCGGTCCCAGGAGTCGCGCAAGATTGGGCTCCCCAGCTCAACCTTCGGGGGGTCAACATGGGCCGCTACCACATCCGCGTGGCCACCGGGGCCTGGCTCTTCTCCGGGTCGCGCAACCGCGTGCGGCTCTGGCTGGTCGGGGCGCACGGGGAGGCGGAGCTGGAGCCGCAGCTGCGGTTGGCGCGGGGTGAGGTCAGCGGGCGACAGCCGGGGCCCGGGGGGTGCACTGACGGGCGAGGGGCCAGAGGCTGGGGGCAACGGCAGCGCGGCACGCCCAATGAGTGGGGACGAGAGGGTCTCCGGGCAGGAGTGTGTAGTGCCGGGGGTGGGGGGACGGCAAAAGCGCTGTCCGCGCAGCCTCCATCCAACTCCCTCTCCAAATGAGCCCTCTCCAGAGCCACGGTAGTTGAAGCCCAGATGGCAGGTGTGACGCGTCCTGCACGCATGAGCTTGGCGAGGGCTCAGGGAATGGGCCGGTGCGGGCGACGAGGACGCTTCTTCTCCCACTCGAGTCCCGCAAGGCAGTGCACTGCGCTCTCGGGCTCCCGGGCCTCCGAGTGCAGTGGAGCAGGGCGAGCGAGGCTGTCTAGCAGGGTTTCACAAAGGGGCGGTTGTGTCCACCGAACGCCCGGGCTGCTGCAGCTTAGCCTAGCGGGTCCGTCCCCACAGGAGGAGGAGTTTGACCTCGAGATACCCGAAGACTTGGGGCCTCTGCAGTTCGTGAAGTTATGCAAACAGCACTCACTGATGGACGACGCGTGGTTCTGCGACTGCATTACAGTGCAGGGCCCCGGAGCCAGCGTGGAAGCCGCCTTCCCGTGCTACCGCTGGGTGCAGGGAAAGGGGGTACTGAGCCTGCCCGAGGGCACTGGTGAGCGGGCAGCCGCTGGGCTGGGGGAGCCAAGCGGTCTAGGGATGGGTGGGATGAGGAGGCGGGACCGAGAGGAGGAGGAAAGGGAGGGACTAAAGAAACAGCCCTTGAAGGGCAGGAATCCCAGAATGTGTGACTGGAAAAACTCTTGATTCCCCAAGTTTTACCCAGAACAAGTGAGGCTCTGAGCGAAGGTGGAGACATGGATTCAGAGATTTGGACATTTTACCTTCCAAGAGTCAGGAGTTAGGGAGATGGAGATGTGTAAGGAAAACAGAGAAGTAAGAGACACATCTCTGTGATAGTTAAGGTAGGGGTCACGGTGACCTGGAGGAAGAAACAACTACGAAAGCAAATGAAAACAACATGGAGAGCAACTATGAAAGACAAGAAGCTCTTGACTGGAGGGTCTGAGGAACAGTAAATACTGAAAAATTTACCTTGAAAAATATGCATGAGATGACTACAGAGACAAATGAAGAAAGAGGGTGTGATAAGGAAGGAAACATGAAATAGGACTTTGGAATAGGCATCCACATCCGGAAATGCAGGAGCAAGTCAATAAATACAAACTATGGTTGCAAGTACATGGAAAGTGAAGTCAGAAAATGAAAGCAAACAATCTTTGGCAACGAGGTTAAGGATGTGCAATTGCCCAAAGCAACAGGTACCAAAAGACAGATATGGGTTTATTGGTTAACTATACTTTACTGCCTTTGGGTAACTTTTTTTCTAACTTTAAATATTGATGAAATAGGGTCTGGTAGGGAAAGATGAGTTAAAGGACAAGAAAAGGTAGCACATGTCTGGAAATCAATCAAGTGAGGCAAAGGCAGAGTAAAAAGCAGAGCAGGATTAACTATAAAAAAGAAGATAGAACAAGCAGGAAAGCACAGATAGGACCAGGCAGAGAAAAAATGAGTAATCTTAATGTCCACACAGCCCGCCTGCCAGGAGACAGTACCTTGGATGTCTTCCAGAAGCATCGAGAGAAGGAACTGAAGGAAAGACAGCAGATCTACCGGTGAACACCTACATAAAACCTTCCCAATTGCCCTACTTTTTCCCTAACCCTGCCCTCATCCTTGACCTTGACACCCTCCTTAAAGCTTTGTCCCCAACTTCTAGCTGGGCCACTTGGAAGGAAGGGTTACCCTTGACAATAGCTGCAGACTGTAAGGATGATCTACCTCCAAATATGAGATTCCATGAGGAGAAAAGGCTGGACTTTGAGTGCACACTGAAGGCGAGGTGAGAAAAGGGCTGGAGGAGTTCAGAGTGGCATCAGGGCTGGGAGATCCAAGAATGGTGATAAACAGGGACTGACGGATCAGCTGATGGCTTCATCTTCACTACCTGTCTTAGAGTAGTGGAGATGGTCCTCAAACGTGTTTACACCCTTTTGAGCCACTGGAACCGCCTAGAAGACTTTGATCAGATCTTCTGGGGACAGAAGAGTACCTTGGCTGGTTAGTAGTTCCCACAAGTCTCCGTAACCCCTTGACAGCCCCTTTTGATGAATGATCCATTTTACTTCATGGTTCCCATATCTCCTTGCCAAATAAAAACATATTCACAGATGCCTCAAGAATGAAAAGAAAGGAACTGAGGTTAGGATATTCTAAATTCCTGAAGTAGTGTTAGAAAAGAGGTTGTGGTAAGTATTCAGGCTGTGGCAAATATCCTCCCTCCCATGCCCCATCCCCTACCCCACAGAGAAGGTTCACCAGTGCTGGCAGGATGATGAGCTTTTTGGCTACCAGTTCCTCAATGGTGCCAACCCCATGCTGCTGAGACGAACCACCTCTCTGCCCACCAGGCTGGTGCTACCCTCAGGGACAGAGGAACTTCAGGTCCAGCTGGAGAAAGAACTTCAGGTACTTCCCTCTACATTCTCTGAGCATCAAATGGAAATAAGAGGTCAGAGATGACAGGAGAAACAATAATATTCCTGACTATTGTCAGTATTCTGGGCTCTTGGTGCTCACAGGCAGGGAAAATGGCAAAGCCTACACTGTAAGATGAGGAAATTGAAGATGGTTTTCTGGAATAAGGGAGCTGGATTTGGAGGAGATGCACTGTATTTGAGGATGAGCCTCAGCAAAAGACAGATGTGTACATATGCACATACATGCTATATCCAATGATAGTGGTAGCTAGAGAAGCACTAAAATATTTGGCAGAGGAAGTGAGGTTTGTATACAGAGTTAAGAGATAAACTGCTAAGCCAAACCAGAGAGCAAACCATTAGGAGGGGATGACTGATGTAGGATGACAAGAAGTAGACTGAATGTCCTCAAGTGTCTTGCCCTTTGCCCTGCCTCTTAAGTTTAAACTCTAAAAGTGGATAAACTCCTTTTTTCTCCAGAATGGTTCTCTATTTGAGGCTGACTTTATCCTGCTGGATGGAATTCCAGCCAATGTGATCCGAGGAGAGAAGCAGTACCTGGCCGCCCCCCTTGTCATGCTGAAGATGGAGCCCAATGGGAAGTTGCTACCCATGGTCATCCAGGCAAGGCATCCTCAACATCTCACTCTAACATTGTTCTCTGTTCACCTCAATCTCTGTACCAAGGGATCCAATTCCTTTTCTTTTGGCTCCCAAACCCCATCCTAAGATCTATCTTCATGTAACTGTGTTCTTCCATTCTTCTCCTGAGTTACCCACACAGAAGTACTTGTTCAAGAGTCACTATGGCCTTTTGGATTTGCTGGTGCCCAGCAACTCTTAAACATTAGAGTACTTCCAGATCACCTCAAGTGCTTGTTAAGTAAAACACAAGCTGAGCTGCTGTGTTCTACCACCAGACTTTTTTATTTGAAATGTCTAGGGTGGGAACTGTGAATGTGCAATTCTTACAGGTCCAAAAGTAATGCTAATGCTATGCATTCAGCACTACACTTGGAGAATCTATTTAAAGAATCCATTTAGTTTCCTCTAATACCCACTGTATTTTGAACATCTGTTCTCTCACTAGTTCCAGTTGATGAGTACCATCAATATCGTTTCTGTTTCCTATTCTACCACTTAACTCTGACTCCTATCATATTTTCTCAAACCACTGCTGAATCTCTTTACTGAACTCCCTGCTTCTAGTCTTTTTTGCCTTCAATCTATCATGGCACACAGCTAATAAGAGGCAGTGTGGAATGATGATTCTCAGTCCTCTGACTAGATTATAACCTCCTGCAAGGCAAAAGTCTTAGTCATCTCTGTTTCTCCAGGAATGCTGATCATGACATCTATATAGTAAGAGTTAAATGAACACTCAATTTCTGTTTCTCCCAGATTCAGCCTCCCAATTCCAGCTCCCCAACCCCAACACTGTTCCTGCCCTCAGACCCTCCACTTGCCTGGCTCCTGGCTAAGTCTTGGGTCCGAAATGCAGATTTCCAACTTCACCAGCTCCAATATCATTTGCTGAATACTCATCTGGTGGCTGAGGTCATCGCTGTTGCCACCATGAGATGCCTCCCAGGACTGCATCCTATCTACAAGGTATCTCTGTCCCATCTTCCTTAGACCCAAATGAAGCTTATTTCTCAGGTTCAAAGGATAGTGCAACAGTAAAAAAAATAAATAAATCATAGCAACTTGTCAGTGTAAAAAAATGCAGAAAAGGACTGTATCACTGTCCAAGACTTCTATTTTAGTTGAGTCATTTAACATTTCTTCAGGACATCTTACAAAAGAGCCCTCTGAAGTCCCCAAAGATCTAGCACTCTAGCAATGGTCTAGCATTATAGCTGGAATATTATTAGTAAAACAAAAGCTTTAGGGCTGGCCAAATAGGTCAGTGGATTAAAGCACCTGCAAGCAGGCACAGGGGCCAGGGGTTCAATCACTGGGCCTGCTGTGCCAGCCTGCACTTGAGGTCCATTGAGACAGTAATTGAGACTGGGCGTGGTGGTGAGTGCCTATAATCCCAGCTCTTGGGAGGCTGTAAACAAGTGGATCACTACAAGTTCAACCTAGTAGTGAGACCCTGAACACCTTGTAGACCCTTCCCTAAAAATACCAAAAAAAAAAAAAAAAGCCTTATTCCTATGTTAAATATAGTATTTGACTAGGAATGCAAGTATATAAAAACCAATCAGAAAATATCTGAAACTAGAATATGAAATCAGAAGGACAGCCACTACACAGTATGGTACTAATGGAGAATGAGCCACCTCAACCAAGAAGTCAGTTAAGTAGAAACAGACTAGAAGGCAAGAAGAGCCGCCCAGCAGGCTACTCAGACCCACCCAGGAGGGAGGTGGACAAAGATGTACATTAGCAATGATGGTGACAGGAACAAAAAAGGGACAAAGATGTGAAAAAGGAGGAAACAGAAATGGCTGTAGCATGTCTGGATGGAAGAGTGATGACACCAATGACCAAGTCTCTAACACCTGGAAACCCATAAGCATAGGTGAGCTGTACTAACCTAAAGACACTATAATTTTATGAAACCGCAAGTTTGTCATCAATTGCTAGGCAGAAGGCAGGAACTATATAGGACTTGTGCTTGCTTAAAAAATGTTCTCGAAAATCTCCTTACATATAAGAAGTGTGGAAGAGAAAGGCACAAAAATGATACAAACTTATGAAATTATAATTGTCAGAAATGGTGAAGTTTAAAAGAATGACTTGGGAGCAAAAATGCGGTGATCTAGTTTAGCTATGGGATGTTTGAAGTATTGGCAAGGTTGGGGCCGGGAAATGGCTCAGTAGAATAAGCACTCACCTGGCAAGCACAAGGCCCTGAGTTCAATCCCTAGTTCTACCAATAATAATAATTAATAATAATAATATTAATAATGATAATAGAAGAAGTTGTAGTAGTAGTATTGGCAAGGTATGTAAGTGAGCACTTGGTAAAGAGAACAACAGGATTGTCTCACTGAAGGCCTATGTCTAGACCTCCAAGCCTACAAAGGCACAGTTGGGGTGCCTTTGACATCACTCCTTTGGTAATATAGACAAGACACAGAATAGTCTGATTAATAGGATCTTTGATTTTTATTCCTACCATGGTCCCTCCTGCATCACCATCTTCTGCTTAACTTGGACAGGTAAAGCCTCTATTCATGCTTATGATTTTACTTTCTAGCTCAAACCCACATTGTCTCCAGTCACCATAGCAACTTCACCCCAAGTCAAATGGCTCATAGGAGGGCTAAGTGTGCAAATGTCACAATGGTCACCTGTACTTCTCCAGATTTTGGTTGCTGGAGACTCTGGGTCTTGAATCCAAGCCTCAGTACTTCCCAGACGGCCACATCCATAGGATGTTCATCACAGGATTGTTAAAATGACACAAAGCCATTGTGTGACACACATTGAATGCTGTCATAAATTAGTTCTTGGCATTTATTATTATAATTATTATTGTTTGACCTCAGGCATCTTTTCACATGATATTGAATTTGGGCTTTTGATAATAGCTTTCGTGAACTTTCTGAAAAGTTTCAGACTAGTATGAGTTTTGATGTTAACATTAAATGAATCACTACTCAGGTTGGTCCTGTGTCCAGTGTCATCTATTTGAGTAAGTACCAAAAGTGGATAAAACTTGCATATTAACTGGGTAGTAGGAAGACAAATAAGATAAAAAGAAATATGTATAAAAAGACAAAAAAAAAAACCATACAGATTTGTTTAATAGCCAAGAAAGAGAAAACCTAACTTAAGTGCCTGACAGGGAATTGGAACAGAATTGACAAAAGCCTCTTGGCTGCATAAGTAGGCAGCTCACTAGAGCTCCTCCAGTTCTAACTGAAAGTACCTGCCCAGGCCCTCTGTCCTGAAGAAACACATTAGTATTTCAACCAATTGAAGAGGGTGCAGCTTTGATAAGTAGACAGATTGGTTGAAGCCATGAAGATGTGAATGACAGAAGAAATAAAAAGAGAATGGTTCATAAAGGCACCTATACTCAGTGTGACAACAGAAGAGCAGCAGCTCCTGTTGGAGGATTTCTGTGTGACTAAACATTCTTTACACATCACTCACATGATCACAGATAACACTACAGCTCCAGAGTAAGAGATTCTATTATTGCCCTCTATTGATGGATACAGAGATTGCAGATTATTGGATTATTACTTTGGCCAATTATTAGAGTGGTAAAATGTAAACTGAAATTTCAATTAGTGTGACTCCAGATTATAAGAAAATTAGAGGACATGAGAATGAGTGATCAGAGAAACAGGAGACCAACCCATGCAGGCAGCAGCAGGGACAAGAGCAGCAAGAG
Organism: Ctenomys sociabilis; assembly: GCA_004027165.1. Classification (NCBI taxonomy): domain Eukaryota; kingdom Metazoa; phylum Chordata; class Mammalia; order Rodentia; family Ctenomyidae; genus Ctenomys; species Ctenomys sociabilis. Next base: position 3,733 of record PVKA01007906.1, on the reverse strand, counting down.
TCAAGCAGGCCAGCATGGTGGATGCCAACCTCTATAAAAACCCAACCACACTCTCTTAATTTACTGATAAGAGACATACGGTATAATAATGTCTGTAAGTATAATATCATGTATGCACCTTCTATGATACCAAAACATTATGAAAACAGTTTGCAATGTATTAATTTATCAAATCCATCTTGTCAAGGTATCTTAAAACTGTCTCATTGATATTTGTACTTCAATAAAACAAACAAACAAACAAAAAAACCCAACCACAGGCCAGGTACAGTAGCACACATGTAATTCCAGCACTTGGGAGGGTGAGGCAGGAAGATCACTACAAGTGTGGGGCCAGCCTGAGCTACAAAGTGAGTTCAAGGTCAGACTGTAGTAAGACCCTGACTCAAAAAGACAAAAAACAAAATATAAAAACTCAAGCAGAGTCTCCATTAATTGCCCTATCTTCTCCACCCCAGCTCCTGGTCCCTCATATCCGCTACACTATGGAAATCAACACCCGGGCCCGAACCCAACTCATCTCAGAAAGAGGAATATTTGACCAGGTAAGGAAGGGATGGGATATGAAACTACTTAATTATCCACTTCCCTGTGAATTTTTACTACCTTCAGGAACTCGAACCAACTTATGTGAATGTCCTGACCCATAACTTGAGTCTTGTCCTTTTATATACATGACTTTAAGTCTGAAAATGCCATCTCTGAATTGCTTATACAATAAACCATGATTGTGCAGTCCTGCCTCTGTCCCTCAAGACCTGTCAAATCTTGTCTCAGGCAGTAAACACAGGTGGAGGGGGCCATGTGCAGTTGCTACGTCAGGCAATGGCTCAGCTGACCTACTCCTCCCTCTGTCCTCCTAATGACCTGGCTGAACGAGGCCTGCTGGGAATCCCAGGTGCTCTGTATGCCCACGATGCTTTACAGCTGTGGAAGATCATTGGCCGGTGAGTGACAGCTGAGAAATGGAAGGGGGTGGAAAGAGGGTAGGGCTCTGTCTTGAGATTACATTGGGACAACAGCATTTCTCTAGGAAAGAGATAAGGAAAAGTAAGGCGATAGTGGGTGGAGCCTAAAACTGAGGAGCCTGGAGTAGGGGCAGGTTACATAAGTGAGAACCATGGGGGTGGGAAGACCAAGGGATTTAGAAGAGTAAGGGTTGTCATTAAGAAGAGCAGACAGCAAGTATGTATAGGGAATTCCTAGGACCCATATCGCCTTCCTTTAAATAATATATCAAAAACCTGGGGAGGTAGTTCAGTGGTGTAATGCCTAACATGTGCAAAAACTCTTGAGTTTGATCTCCAGCATAGCAAACATACACACGTACATGCACACATCACAAAACATAAAACCTAAAGAATGTCCCAAAAGACAAGTCTGATAGGATCTGACCCAAGCACAGTAAGAATCAGGTAAGCAGAGGAAGAGGACAAAAGACTGGAGTGTTCTGTTTTCAGACAGCTCAATTCTCTCCTCTGGGCAGGTATGTGGAGGGGATTGTCCATCTCTTCTACCAGAGGGATGACATCGTGAAGGGAGACCATGAGCTGCAGGCGTGGTGTCAGGAGATCACTGAGGTGGGGCTCTGCAATGCTCAAGACAGAGGTAAGGTCCATCACACAAACAAAAGTTCCTGACTCTGCAGGGGTCCCAGCCCCACCCCTCTTGGGGCAGGACCCAATTCCTCATTGGAGTCCTCCCTTAAACATGAAAACATCCAATTTCCATTCATACCTTCCAAGACTCGGGATAATTCTAGATACTCAAGAGTGTTCTTCCCAGAGACATGGCCATCAACCTCTATTCCTGCCCCTACCCTCAGTCAAGCCACTTGTATCCTTCCAGAGTCATAGCCAGTGAAGAGTTCTGCCCAGTTCTTGCTGGGGCTGATGTTACACGTATATCTTAAACTGAAGGTAAAAATGGGGAAAAAAATTCCCCAAAGCTCATGATTCCCTCCCTTCTCTTCCTGCCCACTAATGTCCACTGTGTACAGAAGATCCATGACAGAGTGCAAGATCATTTCTAGATGCAACTTCAGTACAACAAATGCTTTGGCTCACCCTGACCTCAGTGTCTTCTCCTCATAGGTTAGCATTTTTTGGCTAATCCAGCTCTCCCCTCCTTCCTATCTCTACCCCTAGGCAAAATCTGGCCATTACCTTTAGTAAACATCCATTTCCACCATTTTAATTTCTGGGTAAGAAATAGCCTTTTCTGAGCTCTTCTTAGCCTCATCTTCCTTTCTCTAACCCAAAGGAGCCAGCCTGGACTATTTTGAACCATCTTTTAGCCCTGGTCCCTCACACTTCACACCAATACCTTGATGCTCATCCTTTGCCTCCACAGAAGAATTTACTAAGGAGCTATCATGATCAGGCAGGCTTTGCAATGCCGCAATCACCTGTGCCCTGAAGGGAGCCTGTCCCTGAAAGGAGCCTGTCCCTGAAGAGAACCTGTCCCTGAAGAATCTGTGGTACACTCAACCAGACTTTCTCAAGTGCTTCTTAGTCTTGCCCCTTAGGCATGACATGTCCCAAAAGGTCCCTCTTCCTCTCTGTGTCCATATTCTCCTTGAACAACATCTACATCCAGAAATTAAAAATAAATATTCACATAGTCTGTCAGTTTGGGCTTCTGTAACAAAGTACAATAGACTGAGTGGTTTATACAAAAGAAATTTATTTCTCACAGTGCTGGAGGCTGAAGTCCAAGACCAATGTGCCAGTATGTTCAGGCTCTGGTGACGTGCCTCTTAGAGAATGTAGACAACCAAATTATTGTATCTTCACACAGTGAAAAAACGTCAAGACAGCTCCTGGGCCTCTTCTCATAAGGGCACTGATGCCATCCATGAAGACTCTACCCCATGACTAAATTACCTCTCAAAGACTCACTTTTGGATTCCAGCACACTGGGCATTAGATTTCAACCTGAGTTCTGAGCAGGACACCAATGTCCAAACCCTAATGCATGTATTAGCTTTAACCTCTACTGATTGCCTCTCATTCTACCCCTTCTTATTGTTCCTCAGTTCTCACAGCTCACCTTTGCCTAATTTTTTCAACAGATTTTTTAAAGGAAATTCACTAAGATTGAAAAGAGGAAGGAATTATCAGTTAGGAACCCAAGTTCACGGTTGGCTTTTACTTTTTCCCAACTGCAATCCTACCAGGAGTTTAATTTCCCTGGTCTTTGATTTTTTTTTTAATCATTTATTTATTTGGTACTATACCTTGGACTCATAGTGATCCTCCTGTCTCAGCCTCCTCCATGCTGGGATTACAGGTGTGTACCACCACATCCAGTTTTGGTGGCCAGCATGACATGCACATCAGCATGGCATGTGGTACTGGGGATCAAATCCTGGTCCTTGTGCTTACTAGGCAGGCACTTAGACTGCCAAGCTATCTCCCCAGCCCTGATTTTTAAATTTCATGATTATTATTACTATTTACAGTACAGGGGACTGAACCTAAATCCTTTATTCTGAGCTACACTACTCCCCAGCCCTTTTTATTTTTTGAGACAGGGTTTCACTAAATTGTCTAGATGGGACTCAGATTTATTATCCAGCCTCCAAGTGCTGGAATTGTAGACATGTGCCACTATATCCAGCTTGATTTTCTTACAAAGTTTATATACAAAACACTTTTAAAATTATGTATGCTTCACTTAGCAGATTGCATTATTGGGTTTCTGAGCCCCTATAACCATGATAAAATGAACA